>JASFAX010002060.1:0-47620 GCA_030737875.1 Allium sativum
GCACAAATTACTTTGAAATAACCAATTTAAATTTTTTAAATTGGCTCGTATTTTCCGGGTTGTTATAATGCATGTTTTATGGTTGAAATGCATTATGTACACTACGCACATATATACATGGTTGCAAAGTGGATGTACACTAATTGGTTGTGTAGTATAGGATAACTTGATGCCAATATTTCGAGATGAAATTCCTTTTAAGGGGGGAAGAATGTAACAACCCAGAATTTTAATAATAAATTATTTATTTAAATTGAATCTCCGAAATTGGAATTTCTACAAGCGATGGAGTTTGACCACAAAACTTTAATCGTTGCGCTCGTCTCGGAATTCTAGTCAACTTTTATGTTTGGAGTTTCGCGAGCGGAGTCCATATGGAAAAGTTACGAGCAAAATACGAAAAATGGAAAAAAATAAATAAACAGAATAATTAATATATCTTTCCTTTTATTACCTCCATTTGCGGGGCAAGATCACTCAAGGGAGCTCGACACCCTTGCTTGGAGTGGTCGACCTCTTCGAGCTAGATCTGCCCAGTGGCGGCCAGGTTTTGAAGGGTATATTCATTATATTGTATACTATAAACGGAAGGGTGTTTATTTAAAAAATCTAACAGTTCATGTTCAATTCCACTCCTATAACTAAAAGGGTAAGGCCTCACTCTTTTCCGCACAAATCTTTAGGCATCAGCGAAGCTCTGCCATTTCCTTTTCTCTTCAAATAAATCTCTTAATCAAAATATATATTCATATATAATCAATCAAATATAAATCATATAGATTTGAAAGGGATTACCAGATCTGAATGGAAAAGAGTACGAATTGACGGCTAAGCTATTCTACATCAGATTTGCCCCTCTTTTCCTGTTTTATTGCATGTCTATAGATCCGAAAGTATCCCCTTTTCCGATTAATTGTATATTTTTGTAAGAATTTGGGAATTACAAGCCAATTTTTTTATTTAGATTTCATATTTGGATGCTTTCAAGTGAGTCGGGGATTTACATACAAAGTTATAATAGCCTATTTAATTCGTTTGAATTAGATCTCAAAATATATGCCTATTATCATTAGATTTATTCATAATATTATTGAATTTGAATTGGCAACTATAAAATCTGCTAATCAATATTGTCAAAGCTTGAAAATTATGAATTGTGGTTAGAGATAATATTAATTGTTGGTTTACTTAAACTATTTATATAGATTGCCCACAATTATTGTAATGACCCAGAGAATTTTCAACCCCGAAAATCGACAAAAGACATTCCCGTCGACTATTCAAGCAACGAAAATACTGGATCATTAATAGAAAGAAGTTAGAGGGTGAGATAAGAAAGAAAGAAATATTAGAATAGAAGAGGAACAGGAATAACCAACACAATACAAAATCTCACATTGCAGCGGAATAAAATATAATATAGAAATAAATCTTTACTAAGAGGTTTTAAAAATACTTACAATCATCAGAGTACATCACATATCTGGACAGTCATAATAATCCGTCCTCATATACAATCACACTACGGAATATATCATATCATACATCTGAACTCTTCCATCTCGTCTCTTCATGACAGCCGATAACCTGAACCTGTACAGCCCAGTCTAACCCGAACATTACAAACACCGGGTCAGTCTGGTGAACCAGAGTGAGAAAAACACATTAAGTTTAACGGAATCACACAACTTGATTTTAACGTTAAAATCTTTTCGAAAGAAAAATATAATCATAAGAATGAATCCCCACATAAATACGGATGGTTTTTACCTTACGATAACCCAAAACATTTTTGAAAACAATATTATTATGATATTATGATAGTGTCTAAATACAAGTAAATATCAATCTAGCAGAACGCTTGCATCTCACGCTCCATATATATAATATACAATCAAAACCGCGGGCACTTATTGGATAATGGATTTCCTAACATGGTATGGGACCACCTTCCCGACAATGTATGTCTTGAGATGAATACATTGGGGTTCAACAAAAACATCTTGCAACCCAGGGTAAACATGACCGGCCCCTCACTTTGCTTGAGAGTACTGAATATATCATTACCACGGTTAGGGGCCAGCCAACCGAACCGATAGCATACATACAAAAATAAAAGGGACAACCGAAGGCATTTGAATTCTCCAGATCAGGTAATGATATACCCTTTTGATGGGTGCGAACCACATAGCCAAGCGACCTACCTGATTTTATGCCATTTTCCGGTTGATGAGGCTAGAAGTTAAGTGTATTCTTCAGCATAGCATATCTCCTTCCACTTTGAATGTCACATCGTCAGATCCGTTAGATATCACTAATTGACGTCCACAAAAATACTCTAGTTGTTAGGTTAAAATAACCGTCGTTCTCCCTACCAACTATGGTACGTTTGAAGAAATCATTGTACGCGATCCCTTTGGAAATACTCAGTCAGACACTCGTCCATACAAGTCATCTAGGAACAGGATGAACCGAAGGCACCCTCCTACAACATCCTAGGAATCACCTTATAGATCAGTACCGAGTAGACCTTGCAATCCGCAGATTTCAACCACTACAGAATCAACCTATATCTCCCAGGATCAACCAGAGAATGTAAGTGATTCTTCCGTTTTATGAAGATCAACGGTCTTCAATTTCTCCATCTTCGGCGCATTCGTATTTATTGGTCGGAATGGTTTTCGAGTGTAAATTCAATCCCGGTCTTTCCGTACCAATAATCGTATGGATAAGATTTGATAGTCGGTTATTTAACTATCAAATAAACAGGAATAAAATGGATCTATTGGTTGAGTACACAGCGTCACTTGGCCTTTTTAATTAAAAATAATTAATGAACGGTTGATTAAAACTTCTAAATCCTTCAACACAGTATTCACTTCATATTATAATATACAATATTCTCCAACCATTTCTTTTTAATACTTAGAAAAATATGTTATAATCATATTCAATTTTCCCTTTAATTATCACTTCAAATCATTTGCTACGACATTTCTTATTCTTTATAATCGGGAATCGATTTAACTTATCATTCGTAAAACAACCCTTATGGAATTTCCTTTTGTTTCATTATTTGGAAATAATAATCGTCATTCATCCCTTTAGAATAACTCATTCTAAAACTCATTTTTTACTTCGAAAATATCGTATTTTCGTAAGATCTCCTTTTATTTCTTTTACTATGAAAATATCATTTCAGATTCAACTAATATGAATATATAACTCAACATTAATATATTCAAGTAAAACAATCCCCAAATATATATAAATTTCGTTATATAAATTAAATAAACATTATAATTTATAAACGATTTCCATGGCGACCATTTCAAAATTTGATTTGGCCATAACTTACAACATATAAGCTGAAATCCCAAATTTTCTCTTTCATTAGAGAGTTATAATCAATACGATCCAAATGTTTCTTGTTTTACAGAATTCCAACTTAAAATGGATTCTGTATATTCAATTAAAGTTCAGAATTTAATATTACGAACTACCGCGCCATTTCTAGCTCGATTTATATTATATATATATATTAAATGTTCAATCGTCTTTTTAAATAACGAACTTAATATAAAAATTCATAATAATTCAAATATAATATTAAAAACATATTTTAAATATTTGAATTAAAATAGCCGAAAAATCCCGGTTGTTACATTCTTCCCCCCTTAATAGAATTTCGTCTCCGAAATTACTAAGTAAAGAAGAATGCTGCAAACCCAATTATTACCAAATTAATTAAATTAAAAATATTATCAAAAATATTTAAGCCTTAAAATTTCAAAAAATTCGCCAGCACCTCCTTTGTACAGCTTGATCTGAATAACTACAATGGTAACTCCGGGTCTCTCATATCGATTGAAAGAAAATACAGCCAAATGGCTACCTAACTCAGGGGAATAAAATCAAATACCCAACTAAATAAAATTAAGGTTTACCTATATGTCAGGCACTCAAAATCTAATCACCAAGCATAGCTCTAAAAGTTCTTCCTTCTTTCATTCTGCAATTATCTCAATATAAAATGCAGATAACTGTTATAGGGGTACATCTCATTACACTGAACTCTATCTCTTTAGTTGTTAATTCATTCTCAATTATTGATGAATATAATATTTAACCAATTCACTACCCCATACACAAACAACCAACATAACCCAAACCAACTGAGTTCATATTCAATTAACCAATTTATCCATTAATTATTTCACTTTTCATCTTTTGGTTTTTATTTATTTGTGCCTTGAGTTAAATTCTGAATCATTTAATTCCATTTTCCTTTCAAATTTATTTAACTTATCTTAAGATAAATTTATGATTTAATCAATTCCAAATTAGAATTCTTATTCTCAATTTCTGCTGGTTATATTAAACCGTTCACGATTCCATTTAAATTTTTATTCAAATCAATCAACAAACCAATATCAATAATTTGATAAAATTATTTTCTTTTCTACATGAAAATATATTTTGGGTAAAGTTATTTCATTTACCCTCTTTACAAAACAATATGCTATCAATTGCCAGTTCAACTTGAACCGATCAAACAACATAATACAAAATACTTGTACATATAAAATTTACAAATACGCTCTCATATATATATACACACACACACACTTGACTCAATCTAGGGTATTACTAACCCTATCTTTATCGAGTTACATCATAGAGCCAAGGTTAATACTAAGCCATTGTTATGATACCACTGTAATGGCCCAGAGAATTTTCAACCTCGAAAATCGACTCAAGACATTCCTGTCGACTATTCAAGCATCGAAAATACTGGATCATTAATAGAAAGAAGTTAGAGGGTGAGATAAGAGAGAAAGAAATATTAGAATAGAAGAAGAAAAGGAATAACCAACACAACACAAAATCTCACATCGCAGCGGAACAAAATATAATATAGAAATAAAACTTTACTAAGAGCTTTTAAAAATACTTACAATCATCAGAGTACATCACACATCTAGGCATTTATAATAATCTGTGCTCATATACAATCACACAGCGGAATATATCATATCATACGTCTGAACTCCTCCATCTCGTCTCTTCATAACAGCCGATAACCTGAACCTGTACAGCCCGGTCTAACCCGAGCATTACAAAGACTGGGTCAGTCTGGTGAAACAGAGTGAGAAAAACACACTAAGTTTAAAGGAATCACATAGCTTGATTTTAATGTTAAAATATTTTTGAAAGAAAAAGATAATCGTAAGACCAAATCCACACATAAATACAGACGGTTTTTACCTTACGATAACCCAAAACATTTTTGAAAACAATATTATTCTGATATAATGGTAATGTCTAAATACAAGTAAATATTAATCTAGCAGAACGCTTGCATCTCACGCTCCACATATATAATATACAATCAAAACTGCGGGCGCTTATTGGATAATGGATTTCCTGGCAAGGTATGGGACCACCTTACCGACAATGTATCTCCGAAGATGAATACATTGGGGTTCAACAAGAACATCTTGCAACCCAGGCTAAACATGACCGGCCCCTCACTTTGCTTGAGAGTACCGAATATATCATTACCACGGTTGGGGGCCAGCCAACCGAACCGATAGCATACATACAAAGATAAAAGGGACAACCGAAGGCATTTGAATTCTCCAGATCAGGTAATGATATACCCTTTTGATGAGTGCGACCCACATAGCCATGCGACCTACCCGATTTTATGCCATTTTCCGGTTGATGAGGCTAGAAGTTAAGCGTATTCTTCAGCATAGCATATCTCCTCCACTTTGAATGCCACATCGTAAGATCCGTCAGATATCGCTAATTGACGTCCACAAAAATACTCTAGTTGTTAGGTTAAAAGTACTGTCGTTCTCCCCACTAACTATGGTACGTTTGAAGAAATCAATGTACGCGATCCCTTTGGAAATAATCAGTCAGGTACTCGTCCATACAGGTCATCCAGGAACAGGATGAACCGAAGGCACCCTCCTACAACATCCTAGGAATCACCCTGTAGATCAGTAGCGAGTAGTTCTTGCAATCCGCAGATTTCAACCACGATAGAATCATCATATATCTCCAGGGATCAACCGGAAAATCACTACAACAAAAACACCATATTACAACTTTAATTTTACAACGGTGGTAGAAGCCACCGTTGTAATAAATGTTTTTTACAACTTTTTTCCAGAAAAGTTGTAATAAACTTTTTTTAACAACTGTGTTATTTTGACAGTTGTAATAAAAGCCTATCACAATTTTTTTTGACTGTTGTAATATATGTCTGTATTTTAATATAATTAACACCTAATAATTAATATTTAATACATTTATATTGATTATTTATAATTAATAACTAATAATTACTATTAATAATCAATTAGGAAGTAATAATTAACAATCAATCCGTAATATTTAATACTTAGCAATTAAGAAGAATAATTAAAAAATATAGTTAATATTACATAGTTATTATTATTTATTAATATTTGATAATTATTAGTGATAATAATTTCTAATAAAAATGAATACATTGTAATATATACTCAATATTAATACTTAAGAATCGTAATTAATCAAAACATTAATACTTTTGAAGTGATATTTAGTGTTTAATAATTATTTTTAAATGATTAATATTTAAAACTAATAATTAATTAATAATCAATAACTAATAAAATATTTAATAATTTAGAATTAACAAGAGATATTAACAATTAAGAAGTAACATTTTGTATTTAATATTTCATAATTATAGTTAGCAATTGTGTGAGAACCCAAATTTTGTGACTCAAAAATAATATTGATTATAATTAAATATATATTTGGGGTGAATGAAAAAATGAATAAATAAATAGATCATTTGTATGTATATGATGAATATATACAAATTTGTACATGGTTAAAATTGTTGACAAAATATACACGTCTATTGCTTATTTTGTATAACATGGAAATGGATCTAAATGTTGTAAAATGGGTTAAGTGTTGTATGGAGCTAATAAAGAAAAACCCTAAGGGGCAAAGTTGGAATTAGCAAGATCACAACCCTAATAAATTAACCTAGAAAACAATCGGCCGGTCCTCAATTCATTTCTCTCATTCATTATATAAAAAAACGACCGAAGCCCTAGCCGATAAAAATTAGGGGGAAATCAATCAATCCACCGTCTCGCATCAAATAGAACCAATTCGTGAGAGAGATGGATTCTAGAGGGAAACGACGGCAGGTCTAGGGAGATCAAAGCCTAAATCGAGGAACCACAGAGAGAAATCGAAGTCTGGAAGCACGAAACTGAATCGAATGTGATTGTATTTCACTTTTCAAATAGAAATCGAAGTCTGTAAGCTGAGTTCAAGAATTTTTATTTATTTTTATATGTACAGTCTTCTTGCTATTAAAGTCTGAACTGAATGAGATTTGGGAAAAAGATAAAAATAATTATCTTTTTGTTATATAAGCAGTTAAACTGTCTGCTTGCTTATATGTAAATATGGTTTCTGAACTTTCTAGCTGAATCGATTTTAAGGGTTATATTAGGAACCTGTATGAAATTGTAAGGTTATATTAGGAACCTGAATCATTTTCATCTTTTAATCAATTTGATGTCTAGTTACTGCTGCCGAAATTTAACTCTTTTTTCTTTATTATGCAAATATATAGCCTGGTTGCTAAGATTGGCATCGCCATTGATCTGAAATTGAGTACAGTTTGTCGCTCGTGGATCTGATGTCATCATTCCAGTTTTATTCGTTGTAATTTGTATGCGTATCAACTAGAAGACGATGGTGAGTACGAAGACGACGAATGTGAAGATGCGGTTGTATTTAAGGAAGAGGAGGTAAGGGCTTTATTTTATTAGATAACAAACAAACTTCATTTTCTTTGTTCGATAGTTGAATGACATTATGTTGTTTCTACTTTAATACTTTAATATACATAGTGTAACTGTTGTTAGGAAGATTCCCTGTATATGCTAATATACAGGTCGTATTCCCTCCATATTTTTTTCTTTTTTTTTACTGGATAAATTTGAGAAGCCTACATGTTGAATAGTCTATGTTGGAATGGTAATTTCATTCCTAGTATTGTAACATGGAAAGAGGCATTCCAAATTCAGTTCGGTATATGCTGCTTTTACTTTTGAAATCGTTTCTCTTTTGATTTCCCGATGTGCAATCCATGCGTGTTTATACGAATTTGACTTTTCTACACAAAAAGCAAATGGTTAGATAAACGGAAGAACAAATTTAGTTATTTTAATCTTGTTAAGCTGTATGGAAATTATTTTGCATTGTTTTATCTTTAGAGATGAAGAATTCAAGGATGAGAGTGGAAGCAGCAATCATGGAAGCTATATGGCGTTCAAGCCTATCATTGATGAACTGGAGATGTTATTAGAGGCTTATTTTGTTCAGATAGTATGTAATAATGCACGAAATGTTGTCTAAAACTTATTGTTTGTAATACTGAATATTTATGTATTTTAATAAATTAGTTTGCAAATATCTGTAATATCTGATTTGCTTATGGAGTATTGCTGTATTTAGTGTATTGTTCTTTTCAATTGCAAATGATATTTTTTTTAAAAAAAAACCCAAATGTCAATTACAACGGTGGAAAAAAGTTGTAAAATATACATAACAATGGTGTTGCAACGGTGCAAAAACGTTGTTAAAGATACTAGTCTATTACAACTTCTTAATAGACGACGGTTAGCCCACCGTTGTAAAGTGTATATTACAACGGTGTTCCACCGTTTTAATAGGGTCATTTTGTTGTAGTGAACGTAAGTGATTCTTCCGTTTTATGAATATCAACGGTCTTCAATTGCTCCATCTTCGACGCATTCGTATTTATTGGTCGGAATGGTTTTCGAGTGTAAATTTGATCCCGGTCTTTCCGTACCAGTAATCGTATAGGTAAGATTTGATAGTCGGTTATTTAACTATCAAATAAATAAGAATGAAATGGATCTATTGATTGAGTACACAACATCACTTGGCCTTTTTAATTAAAAATAATTAATTAATGGTTAATTAAAACTTCTAAATCCTTCAACACAGTATTCACTTCATATTTTAATATACAATATTCTCTAACCATTTCTTTTTAATACTTAGAAAAATATGTTATAATCATATCCAATTTTCCGTTTAATTATCACTTCAAATCATTTTCTACGACATTTCTTATTCTTTATAATCGGGAATCGATTCAACTTATCATTCATAAAACAATCCTTATGGAACTTCCTTTTGTTTCGTTATTTGTAAACAATAATCGTCATTTATCCCTTTAGAATAACTCATTCTAAAACTCATCTTTTACTTCGAAAATATCATTATATTTTCATAAGATCTCCTTTTATTTCTTTTACTATGAAAATATCATTTCATATTCTCTGGCCCCTTTTACTTTCTTTTCTTTGGAAATACCAATATATAATTCCTCAAAATTTTCTATTCCCTTTATTTGAAATCTCCGTAATATATTTCAAATCATTCAAATAATGTTGCATTACTATTTCCATGATAAATAGCTTCTAATATCTCTGTCATTACAATTCATATCATCCTCCTATAATCCTAAAGTCGTTCAAGTTGGGGTATTTTAATTACCTCTCAGACTTTGATCAACAACATTCTTATCTTAAGATAGATATGAATTGAAATTCATTCTAATATCACTTCGCTATTGATTCATAAAGCCTTCTTACCTTTGAAATCTCCCTTTTTAAATATACCGTGATTACTAAATCCATTTATTTAGTAAATGATTAATATAATAACAATTTTTAAACTTTAACTTCTTTAAATGAACTTCATTTAAGAGATAATTCCTTAAATATTGTTAATTAGAATTATACTTTACATCACCATTAACTGGAATAAATGTTAAATTTCCTTTTTTAAATCTTATTAAGTTAAATAACTATCTGTTAAATTATTATATTAGATTAACCGACACTAGCTAATTTAATTATCAATTTTAGTAAAAGAAACAGTTGGCTTGGTCAATTCTAAAACATGATTAACTAGTTGATCAAATCTAGCTTGTCTTTTCATTTAGATTAATAAATAATATTATTAATTTAAATAATCTCATTTATTTTGATTATTATTAAACAAATAATAATCAATTTCAATAGAATCTCTTTTTGATTGTTTCTTAAAACAATTATATCAATTATTCATCGTTCCATTAATCCCTACTCACTTGCTTCGCACACGGCACGTGCTTCGCACACGGAAGATTTTTGGTTTATAAGAATTAACTTCTTAAATCATGTAGTCACTCAGATAAGGTGTGTGCTTCGCACATTGCAGATTTTTGATTTATAAGAATTAGTTTTTTAAATCATGTAATTATTCAGATAAGGTGTGTGCTTCGCACACGGAAGATTTTTGGGACAAAAATGGTATTTGTGGTTAAAACAATCAATGTATGCGTGTGCTTCGCACACGGTATATTTTTGATACAAAAATGGTATTTGTTGTTAAAACAATCAATATATGTGTGTACTTCGCACGTGATATATTTTTCTTTTTATAAACTTCAATTTAAATAATATATTTAAAATTCTATATTCAGTTATAAAATAAATTTTTATAACTTCATTCTTTGATGGGAAAATCAATTTTTATAAATGATATATAATTTAGGCCATCTACTTCCAATTTCCCAACCAATAATTCCCATTGGTTAATACCAAAATAACTATTGACTTTGGATTCAACAATAAATCATCCAATCATATTCAGTAAACATTTACATAATGATAATATAAAATAACATGAATAACCAATGCAACCGAGAGCGGTCAATAAATAACAACAGGTCAAGCATCCAATTAAATTTAATACATTTATATTATTATAAACGTAACCAATAAGGTAAGTTATCTTCATTGGAAATAATCGTTAAAATAACGATTTGGTTTGATTAAATTAAACAAACATTTAATTTAAATCAGTTATATCGGTATATAAACCATCAAATCATTCAACAACTGACAAACATCACACACAAAAATTTAAACCCGACTTATATAAGTATCAGTGGGATACTGAGTGAGTTTAACTCACCTTGGTTGGATTCGTCAATAAACAGCTCGTTTCAATAAAATTAAACAGTTGTTTAATTTTATTAAAAATCCCGGTAGCTCTCATTACTGATCAAACTAGCTTCATCACATCATGCTCATCGATATGGTTCCTACACACTCTGATTTGTTGAATTCTGTTAACGCGGTCATAAGTTGTTAACATTACAAGTTATAGGTTCTTAATAAAATAATTTAATGTTAATTAATTATATTTTAATTACTTAAATAAAAATAAAATAAATTATTGTTACCTTAAATAACTAAACACATGCTGGCTTGGCTTATACCCTTCCGTCTAAAACCAAAGCAGGTCTAATTCTAAACGCTTGAAATTGAAAAACTTGGCTCCCTACAAACTAAGTATCTTCTGCTTTCAAATATAATACCGATCAACTCTTCTTCTATTGAAATTAGCAAGCGGACCTACCCTTTTTTTAATATATATTTCCACAAGCCCCCAACATTGGTTTTCAAGACCATAACTACATGCCCACTGGTAACAGTACCATCTCCTCAGTTTCCATCATACTCCTTTGCCAAAGTTGTTTCTTCCCACGTAACCACTTGCTTCTTGTAATTCTCCTTCCGCATTTTTTCTTTTTCATTTATTTTTTAAATGAAAGAGGTAAAGCCCGAACTCCCCTGTAACAGCCATGAGCCAACGTCCCTGCATGGACATACCACATCACATGCCTTCCATCCACTCCTACCCCTTCTGCTTTTTTATTTATTTTCATACTACTGAAACTGAAAATACACGGTTACCCTTTCCCAAGAAAACCACACACCACACACCACACAAGGCCTTTCACCATATCCACCACCAATAACATCGACCCCTCCGAATGCTTCCTACGTCTCACCAGAACCCCTGCGCCTGGACAACCTATCACCGGCGCCATCTGTGATCACCTGAAGTCGGCCCTAACACCGCCGCGACTTCCTGACGGTCACCTGAGGGCCACCTGACATTCCAACAACCACACCTCAATGCCAAAACGCCATACAACTCACTCAGACCTCGCTGTCCATGTTGCGATAAGCTATTGTGGAGGTTTAGATTTTAATTCAAAGGGGAAGCTTCGTTTTTAGTTTAATGGAGGATGGTTTGGTTTTAAATTTATACAGTAAAGCACTAAAACTCGCCATTTTTTCTATTTCCAGGTTCGTTCATTAGAAAAGAAGAGGAAAGGAATTGGCACAGTAAAAGAAAAAGGAAAAGAACGAGATATGTGTATATTTATATACGAGGGAAACTTAGGGCTGAAGGAATTATGGATAGGATAGTTCATCAACATAGATTAGCGGTAGGAGTTGAAAATAATATTTACATAGGATTGTGGCAGCTTTAATTTGATAATGACTTGTCTATGTGCATTAGTACCATTTACAACATAGTGTTAGCTGTTGCGTTTCAAAGGCTTGCAATGTGTATTTCCTTCCATGGATTAGACAGTACAGTGTGTGGTGATAGGAAAGTTCTCTTGCTTTACTTTGAAGGAAAAGTTTTTATTATATATTTTTATTTTACTTTGATTTTTGTACGTTAAAATTTTACACAGCTATTAGTTCTACCGCTATTTTAACGTTGAACGTTAAACATACGTATCGTCCAAACGAATTCCAAATACAACGAAAATAGACGTGCTGTTATGTCTTGACAATATGGTTGTGACGACCAGAAACCTGCACATCTCCAATTCGACTCCGATTTCGACCAAAACTTCGCCAAACGACGAATCCGACGAAACCAGCTTATCCGATTCATCCAAACGCAATCACAAACATGTTATGCAACCAACAATATCCTCAATCTAACAATTTCCATCAAAACACATAAATTTCCCAAAACATGATAAGTGAATCATATGAACATAAAAACGGATCTAACTTGCATAATCTTGAGAAAAATCATAAAATTAACCATTTAAATTATCTAGATCAGATCCTAAGGTGATTCATATATAAAATGGACTTAGCATGGTGTGGATCTAAGGAAAATAACATGGAAATGATGAAATTAACATCCTAAAACCCATATACTTGCATGAATCCGAATGAGAGATGTAAATCACTCACCAATTATCCAAATCTAAGCAAAAGCAATGAAAACGCAATCCGGACAGCGAACACTTCGAATCAAACTCTTCAATCCGATGAATTCGCCCTTGAGACGATGTAGATCTAACCTTTTATGGTGTAGATCTTCGATTTCCCTCCTTGGATTTTGGAATTTTAATGGTGGAAAGATGTTAGAGGTAGAAGGAGATCAAAGCCTCCCCATAAGAGAATGGAAAATGCCAACCTTTCTCCATACCCCTTACCCCCTATTTATAGTCTCCAACCACCCTCTAATGGGCCTTCTCTAAATCAGCCTATTAGCCTTCCAAAACCTGAACAGCCAACTGAAAAACTTTAAAACAGCGATTTCTCCCAAACCGCTGAACCAAATCCTTAATGTAACCACTCTACGGAAAGGGAATCATCAATTCCTTTCCAATGGCACAGGTCTCACCCTCTGATTCGACCTGAGTCAAAAGTTATGCCCAGTACAAGACTGACAGGGGCAAAATGGTCACAAACAAAATCGGTAAAAATTATGGACATGTCACACATCCCCATAAGCAACACATCAAAAGATGAGAATGATCCAACCCTCAGGGAATAAAATAAAAATATTTTACGATCTTCCGATGCATAAAATGCGGGCTGTTACATTCCCCTCCCCCCCCCCCCCCTTAAGAATTTCGCCCCCGAAATTCCAAGCAAACACAAGCAACCATAACAATTCCGCATGCCTATCATCCATGTGAAGCCAATTCTATCATCCAAACTAGCAACCATCAAACCATGCATCCATAGCCTTATCCTAGCACGCAGAATTCTATTAAACAACAACAAGATACAATGATACAACGAAGATACGATATCAAAGGGTCCTACCGACGAAGAGTTCTGGATGAGTCGCCCTCATGCTCTCTTCCGTCTCCCATGTACAATCGTCGCCATCTTCACTCTATTGTACCTTGACTAGCTTAACCGTCTTCCTCCTAAGCTGTTTCGTATCATTTCCCACAACACGAAGTGGCCTACGAGGTTTCGCAACTGCGGTCTCTACTTCCAAGTCTTCATATTGTTCTGGAGATACCACCACATTCGAGTCGTGCACAAACTTCCGTAGAAATGACACATGGAAAACATTATGCACACTCGACATCTTCTCGGGTAACTCCAACCTATATGCGAGCTTTCCTATTCGCTCGACTATCGGAAATGGTCCAACAAACCTAGGAGCCAACTTTCCTTTACTTCTGAATCGAACCACTTGCTTCAACGGTGAAATCTTTATGAAAACCATATCACCTACGTCGAACTCCAAATCCTTACGACGCTTATCAGCGTAACTTTTCTGACGATCTTGGGCCGCCTTCATTCGTTGTCGAATTATCTCGATACAATTCGAGGTTTCTCTTATCATCTCAGGCCCAAGTATCAACTTATCTCCAGTTTCCAACCAACAAGCTGGAGAATTGCACGGCCTTCAATACAACGCCTCATATGGTGCCATCCCAATACTCGACTGGTAGCTATTATTATATGCAAATTCGACTAAATGTAGATGGTCCTCCCATGATCCTCCGAAGTCTAACACACAAGCCCTCAGGAGATCTTCTAAAACTCGGTTGACTCTCTCGGTCTGACCATCAGTTTGGGGATGGTATGCCGTACTTAAGCACAACTCGGTTCCCAAAGCTTCTTGCAAAATTTTCCAAAATCCACTCGTGAACAATGGATCCCGGTCACTTACTATACTCTTTGGGACACCATGGAATCGCTATCCATTTCACATAAAGCTCAGCCAATTTTGATGCTGTCCTAGTCGACTTGACAGGAATAAATCTCGCACTTTTGGTCAAACGATCCACAATGACCCAAATCCCTTCATTTCCTGCCCTAGTTCTAGGTAGTCCATCGATAAAATCCATCGATATTTGCTCCCACTTCCATGTAGGAACTTCTAATGGCTGAAGCAAACCACTCGGCTTTTTCTGTTCAGCTTTCACCAACTGACAGTTCATACACTTGGAAATGAACTCTCCAATATCTCGCTTCATGCCTTCCCAATAGTAGATTCTCTTCATGTCCTGATACATCTTATTACCACCGGGATGAATTGTCAACTTTGAGTGATGACACTCTCTCAGAACCTCATCTCTCAATCCATCGATGTCAGGAACAACTAATCTCCCTTGCTTTCGAAGCCAACCTTCTCGATCGACCTCGAATTCTTTATTCTCTGGTTCCAGCTTCTGAATGAACTCGACAAGCTTCACATCTTTCTTTTGGCTCTCGCCAATCCTTTCGATAAGAGTAGGCCTTATCGACAGGCTTGCCAACATTTCAGGTTCCAACTCGCACCTTGGCCTGAAATCGAACCTTGCCAAATACTCGAGGCCCTTCCATTCCGAAAACATCGCTCCCAAACTTGCATGTCTTCGACTCAATGCATCTGCAACTGCATTGCCTTTGCCAGGAGTATAGGCTATCCCAAAGTCATACGATGCCAGAAACTCTAACCATCGTTGCTGCCGAAGATTCAAATCCTTTTGGGAGAAAAGATACTTCAACGACTTGTGATCCGTAAACAACTCGAATCGTACCCCCAACAGGTAATGTCTCCACATCTTCAGAGCAAACACAATCGCTGCCAACTCCAAATCATGAGTTGGATAGTTATTCTCATGCGGCTTTAGCTGTCGACTAGCGTAGGCCACAACTTTATCCTTCTGCATGAGCACTGCTCCAAGTCCAGTACCACATGCATCAGTATACACCACCATCTCTTCATTCCCACCCGGAATGGTCAACACAGGTGCACTCGTCAATCTCTCCTTCAAGATTTCGAACGCTTGTTCACACTTTGCATCCCATGTGAACACTTGGTTCTTCTTCGTCAATCCTGTTAATGGTGCAGCTATCTTGGAGAAATCCTTGATAAACCTTCGGTAATAACCAGCCAACCCAAGGAAACTCCGAACATCCGTCGCATTCTTAGGTCTATCCCAGTCCTGGATTGCTGCCACTTTAGTGGGGTCAACCGCTATACCTTTCCCAGAAACAACATGACCCAAGAACCTCACTTCATCTTTCCAAAAGTGACACTTTGAGAACTTAGCCTTAAGCTGATGCTTTCGCAAGATCTCTAACACAACTCTCAAATGCATCTTATGTTCTTCCACATTTCTGGAGTAAACCAGTATATCATCCACGAACACAAGCACGAACTTATTCAACTGATCTCTGAACACTCTATTCATAAGATCCACAAAATACGCTGGCGCGTTAGTCAACCCGAATGGCATCACCAACCACTCGAAAAATCCGGACAGTGTCCTAAAAGCAGTCTTTGGTACACTATCCTTAGCCACTCTCAACTGGTGAAATCCCGTTGCCAGATCCATCTGAGAAAACACTTTGGCTTCGTGAAGCTGATCGAACAAGTCATCAATCCTTGGCAACGGATATTTGTTCTTCTTAGTCACCTTGTTCAGCTCACGATAGTCCACACACAACCTTAACGAGCCATCTGCTTTAGTTGCAAACACGACTGGTGCACCCCACTCGGAAACACTCCTCCGAATGAAACCTTTTCCCAAAAGGTCTCTAACTTGCACCTCCAACTCTCGCTGTTCCTTAGGCGCCATCCGCCTAAGTGGCATAACAATTGGTCTCGCACCCTCGACCAAATCGATCCTAAACTCGATCTCGCGATGCGGCGGCAACCCTTTGACCTCGTCAAAGACATCTACAAACTCATTAGCGATCAGCACTGATGATAGGTCTTCCTGTGGAATCCCAAGCGAATATAGATAACTCACGAAGACCCCGTCTTCGCGCTTACATCTAATCAACACTTTTCGCCCTTCCACATCCCCGACCCTCACCTCTAGCTTCTCGCAATTCACCCTTGTCGCATATCTCTTGAGCCAATCCATGCCCAAGATGATCCCATACCCAGCGAAGTTAAGAACAAAGCAATCACACATAAAAGAGCAACTATGACTCGATAATACTAGACCACGGCAAATCATGCACAAACTGGACGAACCCCCAACTGGATTTGTCACGATCAATGGCCTATCACAAATTTCGGGTTCCAAACCCAAGCGACAAACAAGCTCATTGCAGATGAATGAATGTGATGCTCCAGTATCAAACACAACTCGAACTGAAACACCATTAATGGAAAAAGTACCTTGCACCACAATACCCTTTCCCTTCTCCTCTGCAGTAGGAGCTCTTGAAGAAGATGGCACGGCTTCCAAAGCATATGCCTTCACAATCTGCTTGCCCTTAGCTGATTCTGGACAATCCTTCTTCTCATGCCCAGGCTTTCCACACTTGAAGCACTTCTTCTCAGCTTTGGGATTCTTGCACTCATTTGAATAATGACCCTTCTATTGGCAGTTAAAGAAAAGCACCTCACTCTTGGGTTTCTTTTAGCCACCCTTTCCTTTCTGTTGTTGCTGCTTCCTCTTTTTATTATTACCACCCTGCTGTGGTTTCTGAACCTCCTTGGTTGCAGTAACAACATTTGCTTCCTTGGGAAACAAGCTCTCATGACGAATAGCCTTTTCCACAATCTTTTCAAATGAATCATCAAGGTGGTCCACAAGCGGCTTTCCAATATGAGCATCCAAACCCAAGACAAACTTCTCGTTCTTCTGATAGGGTGTATCAATGTATGAACGAGCATATCTAGACAAAGCCTCAAAATCAGAAATGTAGTCAAGAACTGATCTGCCATTCTGCTTCAACTCTACGAACTTCTTGAAGAGAACGGACTTTTGAGCAGTGGAGATAAATTTTGCTTCAAACTTAGCTTGGAATTGCTCCCATGAAATCTCCTCTTCCGGAGTCTCGAGTATGACAGAATTCCACCATTCCATGGCCCTGCTCTGAAGCTGCCTTGATGCAAGCTTTCTCTTCATTGCATCTTCAATACCCAAGTCTCCAAAGATTCGAACACATGAATCCATCCACCTCTGAACCTCTTCAGCTGGCTCAGTTCCCTTGAATGGTTTCCCTCCTAGAGATGTAAAGTCCTTGCACTTCTTTGCAAAATCTACCCTAGGAACTCGGACACCTACATCTACCGTAGCCGCCACTGGAGCGGGTACCCTTCGCATAATTGCTTCTGCCATGGCTTCAAACATGGCCGGGTAATCTGGTTCACCACCATTTCCCCCTCCAGTATTAGCTTCCCTAGCAGCGTGTCTTGATGGTCGTCTACTCATTCTAAATCTGCAATTTAGAATAATTAGCCACTTCCAAGAAAACTGCTAAAGAGATACAACCGCTACTACTATATATACTAATATATATAGTAAACATCCAACTGAAATCTACAAATACGTCTCTCATACGTAATTACGTCTTCGAACTTTGGCCAAAATCGTTGACCAGAGCTCCGATACCAAATGTGACGACCAGAAACCTGCACATCTCCAATTCGACTCCGATTTCGACCAAAACTTCGCCAAACGACGAATCCGACGAAACCAGCTTATCCGATTCATCCAAACGCAATCACAAACATGTTATGCAACCAACAATATCCTCAATCTAACAATTTCCATCAAAACACATAAATTTCCCAAAACATGATAAGTGAATCATATGAACATAAAAACGGATCTAACTTGCATAATCTTGAGAAAAATCATAAAATTAACCATTTAAATTATCTAGATCAGATCCTAAAGTGATTCATATATAAAATGGACTTAGCATGGTGTGGATCTAAGGAAAATAACATGGAAATGATGAAATTAACATCCTAAAACCCATATACTTGCATGAATCCGAATGAGAGATGTAAATCACTCACCAATTATCCAAATCTAAGCAAAAGCAATGAAAACGCAATCCGGTCAGTGAACACTTCGAATCAAACTCTTCAATCCGATGAATTCGCCCTTGAGACGATGTAGATCTAACCTCTTATGGTGTAGATCTTCGATTTCCCTCCTTGGATTTTGGAATTTTAATGGTGGAAAGATGTTAGAGGTAGAAGGAGATCAAAGCCTCCCCATAAGAGAATGGAAAATGCCAACCTTTCTCCATACCCCTTACCCCCTATTTATAGTCTCCACCCACCCTCTAATGGGCCTTCTCTAAATCAGCCCATTAGCCTTCCAAAACCTGAACAGCCAACTGAAAAACTTTAAAACAACGATTTCTCCCAAACCGCTGAACCAAATCCTTAATGTAACCACTCTACGGAAAGGGAATCATCAATTCCTTTCCAATGGCACAGGTCTCACCCTCTGATTCGACTTGAGTCAAAAGTTATGCCCAGTACAAGACTGACAGGGGCAAAATGGTCACAAACAAAATCGGTAAAAATTATGGACATGTCACACATCCCCATAAGCAACATATCAAAAGATGAGAATGATCCAACCCTCAGGGAATAAAATAAAAATATTTTACGATCTTCCGATGCGTAAAATGCGGGCTGTTACAATGGTCCTAATGAAATTTGTTTCATTGGAAACGGACTTCGTTTGCACAAAGAGATTACTTTAATTTCAATTGTATTTTTCGGTTCACATTTAAATTTCGTCTACCGACAAAATAGCTCCACTTGGCTCCAAACTGGAAAACTAGCAATAACTAGCGATATGTATTCCAATAAAATTCATTTCGGCAAAAACGGAGGTTATTTGGAAAACAAATATTTGTAGTGCTTATGTCTTATTTATATAATATTATTAATTAAATTCAAAACAATTTAATTAAATAAAAACAGATTATTATTATCAAACATATCCCAAAAAAATATATCATTTCAGATTCAACTAATATGAATATGTAACTCAACATTAATATATTCAAGTAAAACGATCCCCAAATATATATAAATTTCCTTATATAAATTAAATAGACATTATAATTTATAAATGATTTCCATAGCGACCATTTCAAAATTTGATTTGGCCATAACTTTCAACATATAAGCTGAAATACCAAATTTTCTCTTTCATTAGTAAGTTATAATCAATACGATCCTAACATTTCTTGTTTTACAGAATTCCAACTTAAAATGGATTCTGTATATTCAATTAAAGTTCAAAATTCAGTATTACGAACTGTCGCGCCATTTCGAGCTCGATTTATGTTATAGATATAAATTTAAATGTTCAATCGCCGTTTTAAATAACGAACTCAATATAAAAATTCATAATAATTCAAATATAATATTAAAAACACATTTTAAATATTCGAATTAAAATAGCCAAAAAATCCGGGTCGTTACAATTATGATTGGAGAATATATTGTAGTTTGTTGTAAAACATTAAAGATTTGGAAATCAGTCCCAATAACATTGTTTAGATGTAGTTTTCTTCCAAATCTCCAGTCTCAGTGTAAATTGATGAATTATGTGATTTCTAATTTAAAGGACACAGGCCCATTTGTGTTTAATGTTGTTGAGGTTTTGGCTTAGTTGGTGTAAATATGTCATTTTCCTCTTTTTGAACAAAAAGACATTATTTTGAATTCACAAGAGATATGACAAAAAGATTGAAAAAGGGAAAGGCTAGGCAAATGTACGTATAAATATAAATATACATATTTGTGTTTAGTTTGCATCAACTATTCCAATATATATATATATATACATATACATATACATATATATATATATTGGTTTTGAAATATGTCCATTCCCTTAGCCAGGCATAATTTACAATAATTGTAAGTAACGGTCTTTTTGAAAGATTTGAAACTTTTTGGCAAGATTGAATGCAAAAAGGAATGTTTGGTTATTAAGTAAACCAAATTATTAAATTTAACAATAATTAATAGTAAAGAAAGATAACTACGTTGACTGCACAAATATATATATATATATATATATATATATATATATATATATGTGTGTGTGTGTGTGTGTGTGTGTGTGTGATCCATCTGAATCTACGTATACAACGAAATATACATTATATTGAACGTTTGAACGATATTCATTTATGGAATTATGCATGTAAATGTAATCCATATTGAATTAGTATGTTTGTGGCGACCATTGCAGCAATTAATATGATTGGTTGCTATAAATAAGACCACAAATAAATAAATAACAATTGCAACCGATGTTGATTATGGGAAAATGAATTGAATTAGGTAATTAGGCATAATGGTTAAAATCCTAAATTGACTAGGATTAATGTTGTAAACCCCAATTAGGAAAGTTGAATTATAACTGCATAAAGACACGAGGTTAAGCTCAGCTTGTGGTAGAAGTCGGCCCTGAACCGCGTGATGAATCCAGCATCCGCAGATGGTCAACTTAATGTGAGGGGTTTAGTGTGTAAATATAATTGTACTAAGACACGAGGTTAAGTTCAACTTGTGGTAGAAGTTTTCCCGGAACCGACCCACAAATCCAGCATCTACAAGCGGTGAACTTAATGTGAGAGGTCTGATGCACAAATATATGTGTGTATATACATAAGGCAATAAATAAATAAGTAAATAAAATTAGCAATGTCAATTTGGGTTCAACAAATAGATACTTCGGGACTGATAAGATAAGGATATCAATTGTTAATTAATGTCTTAGGAAAATTATGGCCGTTAGGCTCATAAAACGATAATCATTGTAATCAATGGTAATAAAAGGAAATTAAAGATTTAGTGTTACCTTAGGAAAACATGACTGTTATGGTTATAAAGGGCAACATATATATGGACAAAAATAAATGAAATAAAAAAGGGATGTATGGGTATTGATTGTTGTTTAAGTGCTAAGTCCAATTAGGAAAATAATCAAATAAATATTCTTGGCTAAGGAGGATATAACTTTCCTTATTTACACTAGCTAATTTAGAACTTATAATTAAAAGTTAGAACTGGGCTTAGTAAGTTAATGATGTGAAACACTATTAACCTCAAGAACGCATGACAATAAATCGTATATGTATAATATTTCCATGAAGAGAGACTAAATGGGAATGACTTAATAACGTAACCCACTTTATCCCAATAGGGAAAGGTATTAAAGCCTAATGGGGGTACGAACTCAATAATCTTCGCGTATAGTACGCTTCCTTGGGTCTTAAGTGGCTTGGGTCGAGGAGACCACCTGGGAGTAAGTCTTTTAGTTTAGGGGTCATAAATGGCGTGAGTGTGTGGGGCCTACCCAAACTTGGAAATTTAAAAATGTTAGATATGGCTACCTATGCTACGAAAAGTAGTAAGCGACTAAGAAGATTATCAAATAAGGTCAGCTAGATGGTATAGCGAGCAATAAAATATCATCTCTCACCTTACACGGGGTACGGGTTAAATGCGTGAATGACAGAAGCCTCAACTAGTAGGGCCCGTAGCTAGTGCCCTCTAGTTTTGTTAACATTGAATGAATTATCGAGGAATAATAAGTGACCAACAGGTCCGCCTAGGGTCTTAAGCGATTAGGGAGAATCCATCCTATCTATCATTAATAGTGAGGCATTAAATGATATAGGATGAGCGAATGAATATGTATATAAACCCTGGTCTCCGAAATTAGGGGTCCACCCTCGACTAAATAACTTGTCAAGTTCTGGTGTAAAGGCTTCACAAATATATGCGTAAACGTTCTATCTCGGTATTATACTTTGGGAATACTACTTTGAGAAGAGTAGTAGAGTCATACATAAACATTTACAAGGTTAGGCTAGAATCACTAATCTTGCTAGGCATACATCTTGGGTTGAACCAAATGGTGTACATCTGTGTATTATAATATATGTTGTACATTTCCTGTTCACTAGAATCTTGTTTATCTGCACCCCCCCTCTGCACTACAACCTCCTAGGCTTCTAGAGAAGGCCGGGTTCTCATAAGTTTTTTAGTTTGGTCTTTCGGTCCTCGTTCTCTCTCATGCTCGACATTGGCAAAGTGACTTACTTTAAAAAGGTAGTTACTTGAGTTAATACTAGTCTGTCCTATTTTGTTTCCGCTATGATTTATCTTACTGTACTCTGATTATGCTCATGCTCATTTATTTGTAGGTAATATATTTGCACGTTCCATGCTTGGATGTGTTCAAGTTTTGATTTTTTTTTTTTGAAATTTGGGCACAGAAAGGTGTGGGGTGTTACATGACTAAATCAAATAACATTGATTGAAGCAGTCGGAGCACTATTCTGAAGATTGCTTGGATGATTTAAAATGACGATAAGTCTCAATGATGGAATACCAAAAAGCGACCAAGGATCCCAACATTACAAAGCCACCCTTCACTCATGTGACATGATGAAGGGCATATGCCTTGCGACTCACTACTCAAAGAATTTAGCTAACCTTTGCAATGGCCATTTAATATCAACTGCACCGATGACGATCGGTTTCCACCTGATAAGTGTTAAAGCAACACACCTATGTGCCTAGAGTTAGGTACCAATTAAACCTCCATTAGCCATGATTGGGCCTATGGATCCTCATAAAGATGATAGCAACTTGACTGCTCATCAGGTACCATGCAACCTCAGCCTAGAGATGAGAGCTCGAGATTAAAACCAATGAGAATCAACCATCTGCTCTCAACTTCATACTTTTACTTTAATAGAACCTACGAACATCACTCAAAGCCTAGCAAGCCATGCTATCATATTCAAGCTTATACGATCAAATTCTAGACTAATCAGCTGCTATGACAGGCCTTACAACAACCTGAGGCATCTGGAAGACTATCTAAATGGAACATTGAATTGGACTAAGTCAAAATTACTTCTTTCCCTTGGAAGATCATCCCGGGATAAACATCAGTTAATCTTATTGCTTAATTCACTGCCCTGATCGATTTGAAAAAAGCGGGTGCGAAATTTCGCGCCCCGCGGGTGCGAAATTTCGCGCCCCGCGGGTGCGAAATTTCGCGCCCCGCGGGTGCGAAATTTCGCACCTGCAACTTCACACTTGATGGAATATGTTCATGAATCGGACTTCTAGTTGCTAATGTTTTGACAATAGAATGTAAAGATTCACAATTCGACTCCCTTCATTGACCATCTGTCGATTGTCTCATGCCCCAAACGTAACGGGTAATTCAAAATTCCTAGCATGGATTGCTCGTGATTCCATTATCTAATCCAAAGTTGATACATCGTTGCCTTGCACAACCGTATTTTATCCGGAGTATGGCTGACTACTCTAGTCTTGCCTAAAGCTTGAAAAGTTAAAGGTTTGAAATACTTTAGCGTTGATGTTGATTGATCGTCTACACATCAGCTCTTATTCCCAACGTGGGATCGAAGACAACTGCGGATAGACCAGGCATGTCTGTCTTCCTATCCCCCGTATCCCACTTCCTAACATGAAATGGGCTAAGCTTCTAGAAGCATGAATTTATTTTTCTCTCACTAATTACCATCCTAGCACTAACAAGCTAAGATGAAACCACTAATGGTCTTGATCCGATTATCTGAGCCTCGTCTGTTACCCTTGACGTGGGGGAAGGAAGGCAATTCAAAGGAGATGCGATCTCATCATTCGCTCTAAGAGTCTGCCCAACCGCCTTTTTCATTTCAAGACCTTGAGAAAGAGTCTAGTACTGATTAGATTTCTAATACCCGCATACAAAATTACAGAGCACTGCCATAATGATCCCAACTGAACTGCTTGTTTACAAACCATTCCCTTCGTCTAAGGGAAGTTGTATAGCTCAAGGTGGATCTTATATGACTGTCCACCCTTAGCTCATGCGTGGTAGACCTCAAGACAATTACACATCGATCTTTGCATTTCAAAGTCGGAACCTGACTCTAGATGGACAAGGTTTGACCGTCCATATGGCAAGATCCTACGCTCGTTGCCATCGGATTACATAAATCCAAATAATGGAAATGGCACTGCCCATCAACATACCTAGAGTTTGGAACTCATCAGAACTCACATAGTTTGACAGGGGGAGTGCAAAGCTTTGGTGAACGTGATTCGACTTTTCACTTGCTCATTCGTAGCCTAACGCCAACAATCTGACATAGATGAGGTTCAACCATTCATGTAATGACTTTTTCCCTTCACGCAGGGGGAAGAGAATAAACATACATGATTTCAATGTGTGCTACCTATGTGTGGGCATACTAATGAGCCCTCCTTAGCCTCTAGACTTCGATTCACCAGTAAATACATAGAGGTATATCTTGGTGTGACATGATCGACAACTCCATCCCTTGATCCGATGGGAAGAGTGCAATGGTGACAGAGGCGCAATCCTATGAATTACACAATGAACTTTTTGCCCTCTACGTGGGGGAAAAGAATTACATTAGGATGAATGTGAGACGACCATTCATCAGAACAACTCCTGTGCTCTTGACATGACCATCCACCTAAGAACTTTTTCCTTTGATGTGGTGGCAAAAGAGAAACATTAAGACGAGGATGAGTATGACGCGACTGCTCTCCCAACGACATCTTTAACTCTTTCTCATGCTTTTGACCGGAAGAGTATAAACTCAACATGGATATGTCCCGACCATCTTCAAGGCGATCTTTTCCTTTGATGCGAAGGCAAAGGGAATGACACCGAGGAAAATGTGAACCAATAGTTTTCCTAACTAACTCTAATCCTCGGAGCTTGGATAGAAGTATAAACCAGGGACAAGCGTGATAGGTGCGCCAAGACTAATGACCACTTGCTCCATAACTCTAACCCAGACTGACTTTGGGAGAGTATAAAGGACGAGCCACGACGTCCATAATTCTAACTCTCACTACTTGAGAGAGAGAGAGTACAAAGGATGATACCACGACGTCCACACAATCTCCACCGCTCTCGACTGAGGACAGAAGTATAAAAGACTTACGGACCGAACATTCACATGACTTAACTCGGTTCCCACTGACACTAGGGGTATGGGTATAAACTTTTAAATTAACTTTGAACATGTTTCGTACGTGGCTCGCGATTCAAAGTTAAATGGAGGTTATGGACATTACACCTCCAAAATATGGCACTTAACCATTCTAAGCTAGGCAGCTTAACACTTAACATATTTTCATTTCAAGCTGGACTTGCTTGTAACATAAAAGTTGACTTAGTAACTTGCAAACTAAGCAAATTATTCTATATAATTTGCAAGATTATGTACGGATGCAAAGCAAAGACACGAAGGCACACTCGCCACAACAATAAAGGGTCATGTTCAGAGGGCCCGCGTTGATTCCAAATGCTAAACTTTCCATGAGACTTAAGGCAATGACCGAAAGAAGGCCTTGAGAATAGGATGTTTAATAACATATCACACGACTTAAGGTAATGACCGGAAGGAGGTCATGATACCTCAAATCAACACATATACCCATGTGTAACTGATTATAGCCTAAGTGCAACGATGAGTATCACATTGCAAGTACATTGAATGGAGAACGCAATAGCTCGAGTACTTGGACAACCCTATCACTTAAGCTTTCAATGTCGCTTGAGGACCATGAAATAGATGTAGAGTGACCATCTATTTACTGGTCTCAACCTACTTCCCTACTAGAAGGCTCAAATAAGACTGAACATGAATCAGGTATTTATCCCATACAACAATTGAGTGTTATACACTCACTTATTCCTCGACTTTTACCCTTGAGCAGGGGGCAAATGGGAGCATTTGAGGCAACTACAATCTGACCTCTTGCCACCCGACTTCGATACTCAAAGCTTGGATGGGGGACCAAAGACAAATATGGGCAGGACACTAACAAATCATTCTACATACAACTTGAACTCACTATTCGACAGCAGAGTATGAATCCAGAGAAGATGTGGATTTGACACCTACTCCTCAGCAAAAATCCTATGGCTAGGGACATGGGATACGAGCTTCAAGCGGCATAATTCGACTACCGATTCCTTTATGCGCATTTACTATCCTCGAAGTTCTGCAGGATCCCAAACTACAGACAAAAGGATGACTCCTCAAGATTAACACGCATACATCCCAGAAACAGATCATCATCCAAAATTAAATGACAAGTGACAACAACAAATACATTGAATGGAAAGCGCGTCACCCATGCATTTTATGAAATGTCAACGACATTGCATATGCGGAATCAAAACCCCCGAGGTCGGCTTTCACCCACTTCAGGAATTCACGCTGGGGGCACCAACACCTGATTGGACAACTGGAAACAACTCCTCGGAATTTGAAGTCAGATTGCTAACTTTATTCGACGCTTCACCTAAGGCGGCACACCTCAAGGCGACTCGTATAACGTCAAACACAACCCTTTCACATGGGACATCAGGGATTTCCGTTAAACCCACGGACTTCAAAATCTCTCTACAACGAGGTTCGTCCAGAGATCTTGAAGAATTTTACTATAACGAACCGGTAACTTTGACATTTTAAAATTAAGATTTAACGCTAAAATAAATATTTATAATTAAGTTTCGACATAAAAATTTGGAATTTATTTTCGATATGAATGGTTTTGTTAAAACCGACATTTTATCATAAATTTAGATTTATGTAAATGTTGAATGCGACTAGAATTTTATAAATATTATAATTTAATCTATGTTGATAAAAATTAATCCAAACATAAGATCAGAAATTGTTTACAATTTAAGAGCTGATTTATTTTAACATCAAATCGGTAGGCATAAATATAAATTTGAATTTCAATATACGACCGGCTTGACAAAATGAAGGAATTACAAGTAACAACGTTGTCCAATACAGCCGTGGTCCATTCATTGGTGATGACTTCACAATTTTATTTAAAATAAAAATTTATTTTGAATTTTGACGTCTGAAGAAAATTTATTCAACGGCTTTGTTCTCAACGTTGCATAATCGTAACGCGCGTGAAATCAAATAGAGTGTCAGTACGTTCATTGCGCCAGCCGTTGTGCCCTTATAAAATAATTTTCTAAATATGTTAATGAAATAAGTGAAGAAAACAAATAGTGGGAACACCTAATTTGAATTGCAAGATATATTACAACGGTAGACAATGTTCAACTAAATTTTATACTTATCTATATGCTGAACGAAATTAACTGTAGTAACCCGCATTTTTAGCTGCCGATAATTAAATTATTTAAATATCGTTTTGGCGATATCGACGACCTGAATAAAATAAAAAAGATTATTTAATTAATTTAAATAATAGGATAAAATATATTTATTTCTGAATTAGTCAGAAATAGTGGAATTGACAATATTGTGCAAACTGGACAGTTGAAAATATATAATTCAGTTATATTGAATTATATTGACGAATATATTTATATAAGCCAATTGAATTTATAATTTATAATATAATTTAAATAGAGCTTGAAATGGCGCGGCAGTTCGCTATTTGGCGATTCAGACTTCAACTGAATGTACATGATTCGTTTTAAGCCGGATTTCAGTGAAACAAGAAACACGTGGAGCAAGTGGAGTATATCTTTCTAGTGGAAGAGAAAAATCTGGATTTCGTTGTGTAGATTTTGATTTACGTCCAAATCAAATTTTAGAAAAAGTCGCTATGGAATTCCTTTATAATTCGCAACGCTTTATATACGTTATAAATGGATTTTCAGTATAAACTGAATATCGGGATAATCTGGAATCTGAAATATCAAACTGTATATTCTGATATGATATTCTGGAGCTGTACGATATCATATGTGAAGATATATGATAATATTTAATTATAAATATTTAATTTAATTATATTTAAATATATTTATATATTCAAATAGACTATTTAGAGCTTTAAAAATAGCCGGTTTTGCAAACAAAGTCGGAATTCGACGAAACTAATTTTGTTGGATCCGCAATGTCAAATTATTGCTAGATGTCAAGTTTCATGATTTTTAGAGTCACTGTGTGGTTGTACGGATTTTTAGAGTGAAAAACAGTCAGTATTTTGACGGTTAAAAATACGCTGTGTGAGCAAACGGAGTCGGAATTCGACGAAACCAGTTTCGTTGGGACCGTAATGGCGAACTGTAACTGCATGTCAATTTTCGTGATTTTTGGGTATCGTATGTAATCAAGGAAATTTTTAGAAGGCAAAATGAATATAAAAAGGAGAATATGTCGGGAATATTCTATTCTACAAAATATCTAAAATATTTAAACAACCCTATAAATAGCCTAACCCTCACTAAAACCTAAAAGAGAATTTCCCATTGTCAAAAACTCAGCCGCCACAATGGAAAACATTTCAACGTGAATCATCTTCCTCAAGAATAAATCAAAACAAACCGAATAAAATTCCTTAAAATCTAAAACCAGCTCCAGTGATCTTCTTATTGCAAAAGCTTCGTTTTCCAACGCTGTTTAAAAGGTGCGATGCATGTTTATGAAGATCGACAGTTAAGAGCGGCAACTAGGGTTCGAGTTGGAAGGATTTCGGTGGGTTATTGATCGAAATGGAGTTTATGATTGTGTTTGTGGTAGAGAATATGGTCTGTTGGCGAAATTGGGTGGGAGTCGACGCTGATGTATGTCGTTACTTGTCTGGTTATCGCGAGGGAGCTCGAAGTCGGTTCCCGATGATGGAGTTCGAATGCGAAGAAAGGGGTATAGGCTGAAAGGGGATTTGATGAGGATCGAAGTGGTGATTTCCGTTTTGGGGACGGTGGATTATAGGAGGAGCGGTAAGCAGAGGAAAGAGGTCGGATTTGGCCATTTCTGAAGCGAAGCGTCACTGGTGGATTGGGGAAGAACGGATGTGAGGGTGTTGGGCTTTAAAGTGGACGGATGGACTTTAACAAAGGTGAATGGGCTGGGAAATATAAGCTAAGGCCCAATACAATTTGGTTAAGTTTTATTTAAGGTTAATTAAATTATGTTTAATTAAATTATGGTTTGGATTAATTAATTACACTTAGAGTTAATTAATGAATGCTTAGGTTAATCTATACTTAATTAATTTATAATTAGGGGTTAATTAGAATTAACTGATAATTAGGGTTTAATTAAGGTTAACTTATTTAAATTAATCTTAAAACGTTAATAACGTGATCATATTTTATCAGAATTGAATGAAACCAAGTGCAATGGAATCATGGTGGAAGACCGAATATTCCGGAATCCATTTGGGTAGAAATGGAGACGACATGATTTTTCAGTCAAATTTAACGACTGTTGGATTTAACTTGAAACAGACTATTCAACGACGATACAATACAAGGTGAGTAAATCTCACTAACTCTGAACAGTTTATATTTTCATGTTGTATTTTTAGAATAAATATTGACTGTTTGACTATGTGTTGACTGTTTGATTGAACTGCTAGTCAGTTAGTTGAATTTCTATATTGATTCTGTTTAACAGAATATATCATATAGAACTGAAAGTGATGTTGATTTTATTGTATGACATCTGTGGATGCAGGAAAAAAGGTTGGAGGAATCTGACTGGATTCCTCAACAGTAATTTTATTGTTTTTCATATATTTTGATATATGATGTGAATTATAACCTATTGTTGATTGTGTGTATGAACGATATTGAACATCGTGATTTGATATGATTGGATACCATAACATACCGGAATGTAGATAAGGGAATTTTCAAAGTGATATTGAAAATAGCATATTTATAAAATGGGATATTTATAAATAAGAGATATTTATAAAATGGAATATTTATAAATAAGAAATGTTTATAAATTGGGATATTTATAAATAGGAGATATTTGAAAAGAAAATAAATTCAAAACATTTCTTTTTGAATGGAAAGGCCTGTGTGGCGAGTTTGGGGATTTTCCCGATGCTCCCGATACAAAGGAGGTTATGGCGAATTTTCCTGGGAATTTAAGGAGTTAGAATATTTCAAGAATAAATTTGAAAAGGAAATCATTTTTTTAGTGTAGAACCGTTATTTAAAAGTAAATCTTTTCAAATGATTAAAACGTTGTTAAAAAGGAAATCTTTATAAAGTGAATAAAGTTAATCGAATATGGTATTCGAAGTAAGTTAATCGAATATAGACATTCGAAAGGAGAAATCGAATATGGTATTCGAAGTTAGTTAATCGAATATAGACATTCGAAAGGAGAAATCGAATATGGTATTCGAAGTTAGTTAATCGAATTAGTTATTCGAATAGAGTTAAATGAAGTTAATCGATTAGAGTTAAATCAAAAGAGTTAATCGAATATAGTTTATTCGAATAGAGTAAAGGAGTTAATCGAATAAAGTTTATTCGAATAGAGTTAGAGGAGTTATCGAATATAGTTTATTCGACAGGAGTTAAGTGAATTAGTTAAGCTAAACTAAATAAATTAGTTAAGTGAATTGGTTAAGTTAACCAAAGTGAATTAGTCGAGTTAATCAAAGTGATTAGTTCAGTTAATCGAGATAAGTAAATCAAGTTAGGTTAATCGAGTTGAATTATTCAGTCGAGTTAATAAATTGAGTTAGTCAAACCAAGTAAAACCAGTTAAGTTAAATAAGTTGAGTTGATCAGGTGGTTCGACCAAGTTAGTCGAGCCTAGTTAATCGAATCGAATTGGTCGAACCAAGTAAGTCGAGTTAGTCGAGTCAAGTTAAGTTAGTCGAGTTAAGTTCGTCGAGTTAAATAAATCAATGTTAGTTTCATCGAAAGGAGTTATCGATGTTAGTTTCATCGAAAGGAGTTATCGATGTTAGTTTCATCGAAAGGAGTTACCGATGTTAGTTTCATCGAAAGGAGTTATCGATTATAGTTTAATCGAAGTGAGATTTTCAAATATGAGATATTTGAAAAGGAAGAGTTATCGAATATCGTTTATTCGAGAAGGAGTAAATCGAATATAGGTTATTCGAAGAAGAGTTAATCAAATAGAGATTTCTCGAAGAGAGTTAATTGGCGAATTCGATTATATCGAATTCGGGAAAGTATTTATACTTTCCAGTGTTTAAATAGAAATTTATTTATTTATAAATAAATAAGTGTTAGGTTAATTATTCAATAATAAGAATAGAAGTTATAATTAAAGTTAGATAATTCGAAAGTAGGGATTATAACGTTATCGTTATAACCAATGTTTTAAATATAGAGGTGGACTAGTAAAATTGAATCCGAGAAAGGCGTAAAGAAGTTTTTAAAGATTAAAAGATAAATTTTGACCATTTCGAAGTTATAACGTTGTTCAGTTAAGGTCTGAGAGGTAATTATACCCCAACTTGAGTGACTTCCTTCTTAACTAAGAAATGGTAAGGTTTGATCGTAAAGGAGTGTTGGAATTGTTTTCCAAACGAGAATCAGAAATGTTTTCTGATAAAAGAAAAATAAGAATTTAGAATATAGGAAAACAGGAGATAAGTAAATAAATGAATTAAAGAGATTTATGTTAAATGATGTTTGTTCGATATAATTTCCATTTGGAAATAATATCGTTGTTTGCACACTTGTTTTTCTTTGATAGTTAACTCACCGACTATCGAAGTTTTGACCATTTTAACGTTGTTAATATGGAGAGACCGGTTGGATTATTATCCAAAGAACCACTCTGTATTGGCATAAGCGTCGCGAATCCTATATGCCAAAGATAATTGAAGACGGAGTAAAATGCAAGGGCTATCCTGCTTACAGAATAGTGCCTTCGGTTTGTCCAGTCGCAGGACAACTTGTATGGATGAAAGTCTGACAGAGTATGTCCAATGGATCGCGTAAGTTGATCTGTTCAAACGTATTCACGTTTGGTGGCGGAGGAATTCGTTTCTCTTAGCTGTATACCCGTGTTATTTTTGGATAAGTCAATTTGTGATTTGGCGGGTATGACGATGTGACATTCTAAGTGAATGAAGATGGATGTCTGACAGAGTATTTCCAGACGATTACGTACATTGATTTCTCCAACCGTACCAAGAGTGGAAGCGAAGAAGGAAACTTCTTTTAGCTGACACGTAATGTACTGTTGTAGACGTCAATTAGTGATTCTGATGGATTTGACAATGTAGCATTCGAAGTGAATCTGATGTAATGATAAAGCGTAGCTTCTAGCCTCATCAACCGGTAAATGACAGAAATCGGGCAGGCAGCATGGCTAAGTCGGTCGCACCGAAGTAGGGTGTATAATCACCTATCTAGTGAATATTCATTTGTTTCTTAAATCTATCAATGCTGTCCCATATATATACGGGAACGGTTGCCGATCCCAACCGTTGGTGATGTACATTCGATACACTCAAGCGAAATGAGTGGTCGGTCATGTGTGGCTGAGTTGCAAGATGTTCTTGTTGAACTCCAGTGTATCGTTCCTAGAGTACACTGATCGGAAGGTGGTTCCATACCTTGTCATAGTTGGAAATCCAATCATCCAATACGTGCTTGCGATTTTGATTGTATACTATATATGTAGTAACGTGAGATGCAAGCGTTTCTGCTAGGTTGATATTTATTTGTACTTAGACATTATTATAATATCAGAAGGATATTGCTTTGAAAAGTTATTTGGATTCTCATAAGGGAAAAACCCGTTCCGTATTCACGGCGTGGTCTTATGAGATATCATATACCTGTTTAAATGATTTGAGTTTATTCACACCAGTCCCATGACTGACCCGGAGTTTATTTTGTTGTTTTCCCTAAACTCTTGGGTGCCTAAATTTGTACGGGCAGTCAAGTAGTCGGGATTTTACAGATACACTAGGAGAGCTTGGAGCAGGAGGCTTCAGGATTCTATAGCTATTATTATTTCCGCTGTTGTTGTAAATGTTGTACTCTGATAAGTGTTATTGTATACATATACTGATGTTATTTCAAAGATATGTTATGTTATACTTTATTCGTTCCGCTGTGAGATTCGTGTTCACTCTAATGATGATGTTCTTCTTCTTCTTCTATTCTATAAGTTCTATCTTATCTATTCTCACCTTCTAATTTCTTTCATTAATTGTTGATACTAATATTTTTGTTTGATGATAACAAATAGATTTTTGTTACTGGAGTGTTTGATTGTGGAATATCTAGTATTATTGGAAAATAAAATAACACAGAATTTACACAGAATATAGAAAAATCAAATAAATTTTATTTCCAATAATATTATTTATTTTACAATTCATTTACACACAAGACTTTACAAATCACTTTACAAATAATTTCAGTACATACAATTTTTTTTTACAAGCACTTCATTTTTTTTTCTTTTCTTCTCATTTCTTGCTGGATTATTCTTGTTAAGAACACCTTAGCTGTCCAAAGCATCATCCTGTAACCTGTCACAAAAGAAAGAAAAATACACAGTACACTGGAACTAAAACAAATACTTTTGACAAAAATGATTCTCTGTGTGATTGGTTCAATTTCTTTTGTCTCAGCTTTCTATGTGTTTTTCTCATCATATTTCAGACTTGAACAGCCACATCAAAACCATACTGGTTTGCTGATCAGAACCACTTGATTCTGACCAGCCTCAACACAGTACAGTTTGACTGCTATTTTTTTGTTAATGTTTCAGGGTCACAAGACAAAATCAGAGTCAAAAGAAAATGAGCAAGAAATTGAAATCATGGTTCAAGTACAAAGTCAAAGTACAAGCCAAAACAGCAAAAACAAGGGTGATAAAGGCTAAATGGTCAAGCCGTGTACATGAACAAGTTTAGCACACATATGCAACAAAAACAAGTGAAGACAACCATCACAAGTATGACAGAACACAATAACATGGTGCAAGTGTATTCAGTCAAGTTCAACAGCATTGTCGAGCTAGTGTAAACATGGCCGAGGACAAAATAAAGTGAAAATGGCAGCTCAAAGGTTCAAAGCAGCAAATGTGAAAACAAAGTGAAATGGAGCAAAATTTACAAGGCAACAAAGTCAACAAATCTCAAGTCAATAGAAAGTTTCAAAATCATAGCAGACACAAGCAAAGTGGTTAAGGCAGTTTGTAGTTCAAGTGCAACATGGTTTAGTGTTCAAGCCAGAAGTCATAAATGAGCATGACAAATGTAACATTCCAACAGCGCACGGCAGAATACATGTTTCGGCTCAAAAGCTCCAGCAAATATTCAAATGGAACCAAAAGCAGATTAGAACAAATGGACAGGCTAGCCAAGAAGTGGCACAACCAAACTCAAGTATGGGTCAAACACTAGGTGTGCATGGCATGTACAATGAATCAACTCAACTACTTCAAGTCAAAATGGTTCAACATATACAAGAATGGTGTAGCATGTAACAGCCAATATGAGTCAAGCAATGCAAGCATATGGTAGCATGTATGGAGGTAATCAGTTAAGCAATATTGCAGCTGTACAACTTCTCGACTACAAGAACAGCAATAATCAAGCATGGATGGGTCAAGAAAGTGAGCTGCGTCGAGCCAAATATACATGGTGCAAAACATCAGAACAGCAAGCCAAAATAAATTATTTCAGGTGTGCAAGAACAGGCAGAATGCTTAATTGAGAGCATGGTGCAACATCAGAGAATAAACAAGTTTTAAAAGTGCAAGTATTTCTTCACAATTATTTTGGCAAGAAGAATCAGTATTCACTGCCTAATTATACACTGCAACAATTCGAGCATCTCAAAACCAAGGCAACAATCAAGAAATTTCAGGCAAAAGTAATCTTTGGAAAGATTTCAATCATACACAGAAAGTGTATTTATTTGCAGAAAATTACAAATCAAGTTTTATGGGATTCGGCATTTAAATTGTTCCCAGAAATGTTCAAGATGATTTCATAAGGGACAAGGAATAAATGTTTTCCTATAACACTCACGGCAGAACATAAGTGGCAAGTCTTCAATGTTGTCAGAAATGGAAAATCATCAATTCAGCATATAAGTGTTTGGAAATGGTTTAAAATGCAAATTTGAGTGTGGACAATTATACTTGGCAAGCACAACAAAAAATTCCAGGAACCAAAAATGGCAAGAATCAGCTTTGAATTGCAAATGGACTTTCCAATCTATATTCGGCAAGTGTTTATCACAATTCAATCACAAATTCACGGCTCTAATCAAGAGCAATCAAAAAGGGACCAGCAATATTTCATTCAGCATGAAATCAATCAGGAAATCCAAACAAGGAAAGAGGAATCTGTCTCATTCATTCAAGGCCAGGATCATTTCAATCAAAACCGAAGTTCTTCAATCAATCAAGACAAACAAGACAATTTTTAATGCTCAAAGCAAAAATTCAAAAGGGATTTCCACAAAACTCTCAAGGGCCGATTCAATCAAGGCCGTACAGACAGCAAATCAAATTCAAGGAATTCCAAAATTCAAATCGAGCAAGTCATCAACGAAATCAGAGCACCAGGGTGTAGAAACCCTTATAAAAGCACACAATTCATCATCGACATTTTTATCAACACACACAAAAGAAATCCGAAACCCTAAATTACAAGAGTTGATAAAACTTACTCAGATTGATCGCAAGGACGAAGGAGATACACTGGAGAAGCAAAACAAGCTTCCAGAGATCCATTACACACATCACCGAGATTGATTTAGGGAAAAATCACTGAAACCCTAATCGCCGCCGCCATTCTTTTGTTTCAGAGAAAAAGGGAGGATCGGGCTAAAGAAAACACAAGGGAGCACCGCAAAATAAAAGTGGCCCGACCACTTTGGGCTAGTGCAAAGAAGAGGGGATGACCCCCTACTTTCCACTTCTCCCCTTATTTCCTTTAAGTTTTTTTTTATTATTGAAATTTTTTTTAAACTTCTTTTCTAGTTTTATTGTAAAACTAGGGAGCACAGAGTATTGAAGTGTAATCTGAGAAAATCTAGTCTAGGGTATACAGACTAGTCTAGGATTTTGAGCTTAGGGATAAACAGGAGCAGGATTTGCAAGTTTACATAGGATTGTAAGCAGGATCTGTTTGTATCTCCTAGTAAAAATCTTAGAAAGGCAGCAGTAGGAACAGTTTGCCGAAGCTGGGTATATCTGCGTGTGATTTTATTTTTACTGCATTTCTTTATTACCGTGTTTAGTTTAAATTTAGTGTTAAAAACCCTATTCACCCCCCTCTAGGGTTATTATCGATCCTACAATTGGTATCAGAGCCGGTGTTTGAACCCTAGAATCATGACTTCAATGAACAATGCTTTTTCTGAAGGTCAATCTATTGCTAGACCACCCATGTTCAATGGTAGTGATTACGCGTATTGGAAAGCTAGGATGAAAATTTATCTAGTGTCTGTTGATTATGATGTCTGGGATATCATTGAAACTGGATATACACCTCCGACTGAAACTGTTAATGGTATTGTAACACCTAAACCAAAAAGTAGGTGGGATGCAAATGATAAGAAATTATACTCTATAGATTCTAAAGCTATGAATGCTCTGATTTGTGCTCTTGATAAAACAGAATATAACAGAATTTCTCATTGTAATACAGCCCAGGAAATTTGGCATACTCTGGAAGTCACACACAAAGGAACTTCTCAGATTAAAGAATCCCGTCTTGCCATGTTCAGTAATGAATATGAAAACTTCAACATGCAGAAGGACGAGAGCATCAAGGACATGTATGGTCGCTTCTCCGTACTAGTTTACAATGCCAGAGCCCTTGGAAAGGTCTATACAGAAGTGGAGCTTGTGAGGAAGATTCTACGTGTTCTGCCCATGAACTTTGAAGCAAAAGTCACAGCCATTCAAGAATCCAAAGATCTGAGCAAGCTGAGCATGGAAAAGCTTATCGGGAATCTGATGACATATGAAATGGAGCTGAAAGCAAGAGAAGATCGCAACAACTCAGATCTGAAAAAGAAGTCAATAGCTTTGTCCAACACTGTCACTAGCGATAGTGAAGATCCTATTGAACAGCTTGCCATGGCAGTCAGACAACTCACGAAGTGGAGAAAATTCAAACCTCGAAGAAATAAACCAAAGACCAACAATTCAGAAGACGAACCACTCTGCTACAACTATCAAAAGCCTGGACACATAAAACCAAATTGTCCACTTCTCCAAAGAAACAAGAAGAAAAAGAAAGCTTTTGCCGTAACTTGGGATGACGAGGAAGGAGAAGAAGATTCAGACAGCAGTGAGGAGGAAAGCAATTTGTGCTTCATGGCAAAATCAGACCTAGAAGATACTGACGAGGAAACCACTGAGGTATACAGTTATGACGATCTAGTTTTAATGTGTAAACATCTTTCTGAAATTATTGACACGTTAGAATCAGACGCAGAGAAACTGAAAGCGGAAAACTTCAACCTTGTTCACAATAATAAGAAGTTGGAATCTGAGATTAAAAATGCTTCAAAAACCAATAATCTAGATTGTGAAATGTGTAAAGATGTGAATCTAGAAATTTTAACACTCAAGAGCACCATTGAGAATCTTGAAAAAGAAAACTTGACTCTAAAAGTTGAAGATGACACTAAAAGAAAGAACTACATTAAACGATACACTTCACTTGTGAATGAGAACACAATCTTAAAAACAAGAGTCCAAGATCTAGAAGTCACATTGAACAAATTCTCAATCGGTCAAACATCTTTTAAAATGTTACTTGGAAACCAATTGGTTGGGAATAATAGAAAAGGACTGGGTTTTGGGAAGATACAAGAAATAACTGGAAGTGACAATGCTAAAGGTAAAAGTATTTTTCCCAAATGTGTAAAATGTGGGGTGATTGGTCACAGTCATGAAAATTGCAAGTTTAGCAGTAAAATTCAGAAGTTCAAAAAGGTATGGGTCCCTAAACACTTGGCACACAATTATCACAAAGATTGGAACACAAATAAGAAGAAAAATCAAATTTGGATTCCAAAAGAATCTTATGACTATCATTCTTCTACTACTGATATGATTAGACCTAGAAGTTTCTCTAGGTCATCTCCTTCTCTGTTTGTGTAGGTATGTTGGCGGGCTAAGGAGCAACAAAAATGGTACTTGGATTCAGGTTGCTCCAGACATATGACAGGTGATAAAAGACTGTTCCTTAGCCTGGAAAAACATAAAGGTGGGAATGTGACGTTAGGTGACAACAGCAAATGTAAAATTATTGGTAAAGGAAAAGTAGGTAACAGTATCTTTACCTTAACTGATGTTTTATATGTTGATAATCTTTTTCACAATCTTATCTCTATCAGTCAGCTTTGTGATAAAGGAATGAATGTTGTGTTTGATAGTAATAGTTGCAAAATCATTGAGATCTCCTCTGGAAAAGTTGTGTTTACAGGGAAAAGAAAAGGAAATTTCTATACTCTCTCTTTCGATGATGTAACAGTATCTAGGTGCTTGGTAGCAACAGAAGAGGAGGCAATCTTATGGCACAGAAGGTTGGCACATGCAAGTATGGGTCTTCTTGAAAGACTGAAAGCAAATGAACTTGTCAGGGGTTTACCACATCAGAATTACAAAAATAACAAAGTATGTAAAGCTTGTACCATGGGAAAACTTAGTCGTTCATCTTTCCGTCCAAAAAATGTTGTTAGCACTTCACGAGTGCTTGAATTGATTCATATGGACTTGTTTGGACCTACTGATACTGCTAGTTTGAATGGTAAACGTTATTGTTATGTATTGGTTGATGATTACTCTAGGTTTACATGGGTTTACTTTCTAGCCAAAAAGTCTGAAGCTTTTGATTATTTTTTAAAGTTTTCAAAACTTGTCCAAAATGAAAAAGGGGTTTCAATTAAAACTTTAAGAAGTGATCATGGAGGTGAATTTGAAAACTTAGACTTTGAAAATCTTTGTGAAGAAAATGGTTTCAAACATGAATTTTCCGCTCCTCGAACACCTCAACAGAATGGGGTGGTTGAAAGGAAAAATCGTACATTATAAGAAATGGCTAGATCTATGTTATGTGAATATCAATTGCCTCAAACTTTCTGGGCTGAGGCAGTCAATACTTCATGCTATGTAATGAACAGAGTTATGATTAGACCAATACTTAATAAAACGTCATATGAACTGTGGTCTAACAAAAAGCCTAACATCTCATATTTTAGAGTGTTTGGATGTCCTTGTTACATTTTGAACACAGGTGAACAGCTTGGGAAATTTGAGTCAAAAACGGTTGATGGAATCTTCATGGGTTATTCCTCAAGAAGTAAGGCTTACAGAATCTTCAATAAACAGTCAAGAACAATCGTGGAAACCGTCAACGTCAAGTTCAATGAATCAGATATGGATACGATACCTGAAGATGATAAAGATGATGCTGGTGCACAAGAAATTGAACAAGAAAACAATGATGTTGAGACAAACAATGAAAAAGCCACTGAAGCAGCAACAGATATCGAAAGACTAAGATTCAAGCCAAGTCATCCTCCAGATTTGGTAATTGGAAGTCCAACTGCTGGTGTTCGTACACGATCCTCTCTCAATAGGGAAGTTTGTACTCTTTGTATTCATAATGCCTTTGTATTTGAAATAGAACCAAGTTCTTATGATGTTGCTCTTAATGATGAATTTTGGTTGTTAGCTATGCAGGAGGAACTTAACCAGTTTGAGAGAAACAGAGTCTGGAACTTGGTACCTAAACCAAAAGACTACCCAGTTGTTGGAACAAAATGGGTATTCAAAAATAAGCTTGACGAATCTGGAAACGTAACAAGAAACAAAGCTAGGTTGGTCGCTAAGGGATACAATCAAATCGAAGGTGTTGACTTTGATGAAACTTTTGCCCCAGTTGCTAGGCTTGAAGCAATCAGAATTTTGTTAAGTTTTGCATGCTTTAAGGGGTTCAAATTCAAGCAAATGGATGTGAAGCGTGCTTTTCTGAATGGAGAACTAAAAGAAGAAGTGTATGTTGAACAACCCCCTGGTTTTGAGAGTCACGATTATCCAAATCATGTATACAAACTGGAAAAAGCATTGTATGGTCTTAAGCAAGCTCCTCGAGCTTGGTATGACTGTCTGTGTACATATCTCTTGGAAAACGGTTTTAAAAAGGGAAGTGCTGACACAACCTTGTTTTTATCTCATGATGGTGATGATTTTTTAATTGTCCAAATATATGTTGATGATATCATATACGGTGCTACTAATAATGTCTTGTGTGAAAAATTTGAAAAAGTTATGCAGGGCAAATTTGAGATGAGTTTGGTTGGAGAGCTGAAATTCTTCCTTGGTTTCCAAATCAAACAAAGTAGCAAAGGGATCTTTATCTCCCAAACGAAGTACGTGATGGAGTTGTTAAAGAGATTTGAAGTTCAAGATGCAAAGCCAATGAAAACACCGATGAGTCCAACAACCAAACTTGACAAAGATGAAAAAGGTGTTGCTGTGGATCAAAAGAAATATCGCGGTATTATCGGTTCACTTCTTTATCTTTCTGCTTCTAGACCCGATATTATGTTTTCTGTTTATTTGTGTGCTCGTTTTCAATCAAATCCTAAAGAATCTCATCTAAAAGCCACAAAACGGATTCTAAGATATTTGTTACACACACCAAATTTGGGCTTATGGTATCCTTCTTGTGATAACTTTAATTTAGTTGGGTTTACTGATGCTGATTATGTTGGTTCACTCACTGATAGAAAAAGTACTAGTGGAACGTGTTTCATGCTAGGTCATTCACTTGTGTCGTGGTCAAGTAGAAAACAAAACTGTGTTGCTTTATCCACCACTGAGGCTGAATATATTGCTTTAGGAAGTTGTTGTGCACAGATTTTATGGATGATGCAGACTTTATCTGATTTTGGACTTTGTTATAAACGAGTTCCTTTAAAATGTGACAGTAAGAGTGCAATTGACTTATCAAATAATCCAGTACATCACTCACGCACGAAACACATTGATGTAAGACACCACTTTCTTAGAGATCATATTGCTTGTGAAGATATTTGTATAGAATTTATTCCAACCGAATCTCAACTTGCTGATATTTTTACAAAACCCCTTCCTGAAGACAGATTTTGCAGATTACGTTTGGATTTGGGAATTATAGAAATAAATTAATCTTTTAGCATTTTTGGATAAATTTTCTCTTAAGATGTCCTGTTGGCAATTATCTTTCTGACAAATAATCCATGCTTCAAATCATCAAGAAAAGACCAGTTTGTTTTTGGACATTTATGATAAATTTGTGACTGTGTAAGTTTTTCAGAATATGAGATGTTTGAAAATTTGTAGCTCTGATACGATCAAATATGCTTTATAATATGAGTAATTGAGGAACTTTTGTTCACTTTCATCTTCTGTCTCTATCACCCTTCTATCAATCATTATTATTTTGTATATATCAAGGGGATTTAAGTATACACAAATTAAAAAAAAAAATAAGTATTTCTCTAATCTCATTTAAAAATCCAAGCTCTGGTCATGCATGGTTATGAGAATACTTATTTTTCATGCTATCACTGATTGCATTTAAAAATCCAAGATCTGGTTATGCGTGGTCAGTATAGTATTGAATTTTTTTTTCATGTTGCAGCTAATTCCATTTAAAAATCCAAGCTCTGGTCATGCGTGGTTAGTTTGCTATTGAAATATATTTAAAAAAAAAATCCCTGATATTCCATCGTTCCACTTTCTGTCTTGTGAAATGTGTTCTTCTCTTACAGACTATTCTAATCTTTTTGTTTGATTATTCGGAGTGTTTGAATCTGATACTGTCAAATGACTTGATTACTAATTACAGTCCATACTCTTTACAAATGTCCAGAATTGTTATTCTTTTGATGATTACAAAGGGGGAGAAGAAGTTAAGATTTTGTGTTGTTTACAGACGTCTACAGATTTTATTTTGCCATCAATGCTAAGTGTTTAATTTTTTTTGTTATTTTCAAATTCTTTACTCATGTCTGTTTACAACTGATAGGGGGAGCTCAAATGTAGGGGGAGCCCTTGTTCAAACACATCTCGTTATTCACAAAAATCTTAAGTCTGTTTGTGATCATCAAAAGGGGGAGTTTGTTGATACTAATATTTTTGTTTGATGATAACAAATAGATTTTTGTTACTGGAGTGTTTGATTGTGGAATATCTAGTATTATTGGAAAATAAAATAACACATAATTTACACAGAATATAGAAAAATCAAATAAATTTTATTTCCAATAATATTATTTATTTTACAATTCATTTACACACAAGACTTTACAAATCACTTTACAAATAATTTCAGTACATACAATTTTTTTTTACAAGCACTTCATTTTTTTTTCTTTTCTTCTCATTTCTTGCTGGATTATTCTTGTTAAGAACACCTTAGCTGTCCAAAGCATCATCCTGTAACCTGTCACAAAAGAAAGAAAAATACACAGTACACTGGAACTAAAACAAATACTTTTGACAAAAATGATTCTCTGTGTGATTGGTTCAATTTCTTTTGTCTCAGCTTTCTATGTGTTTTTCTCATCATATTTCAGACTTGAACAGCCACATCAAAACCATACTGGTTTGCTGATCAGAACCACTTGATTCTGACCAGCCTCAACACAGTACAGTTTGACTGCTATTTTTTTTGTTAATGTTTCAGGGTCACAAGACAAAATCAGAGTCAAAAGAAAATGAGCAAGAAATTGAAATCATGGTTCAAGTACAAAGTCAAAGTACAAGCCAAAACAGCAAAAACAAGGGTGATAAAGGCTAAATGGTCAAGCCGTGTACATGAACAAGTTCAGCACACATATGCAACAAAAACAAGTGAAGACAACCATCACAAGTATGACAGAACACAATAACATGGTGCAAGTGTATTCAGTCAAGTTCAACAGCATTGTCGAGCTAGTGTAAACATGGCCGAGGACAAAATAAAGTGAAAATGGCAGCTCAAAGGTTCAAAGCAGCAAATGTGAAAACAAAGTGAAATGGAGCAAAATTTACAAGGCAACAAAGTCAACAAATCTCAAGTCAATAGAAAGTTTCAAAATCATAGCAGACACAAGCAAAGTGGTTAAGGCAGTTTGTAGTTCAAGTGCAACATGGTTTAGTGTTCAAGCCAGAAGTCATAAATGAGCATGACAAATGTAACATTCCAACAGCGCACGGCAGAATACATGTTTCGGCTCAAAAGCTCCAGCAAATATTCAAATGGAACCAAAAGCAGATTAGAACAAATGGACAGGCTAGCCAAGAAGTGGCACAACCAAACTCAAGTATGGGTCAAACACTAGGTGTGCATGGCATGTACAATGAATCAACTCAACTACTTCAAGTCAAAATGGTTCAACATATACAAGAATGGTGTAGCATGTAACAGCCAATATGAGTCAAGCAATGCAAGCATATGGTAGCATGTATGGAGGTAATCAGTTAAGCAATATTGCAGCTGTACAACTTCTCGACTACAAGAACAGCAATAATCAAGCATGGATGGGTCAAGAAAGTGAGCTGCGTCGAGCCAAATATACATGGTGCAAAACATCAGAACAGCAAGCCAAAATAAATTATTTCAGGTGTGCAAGAACAGGCAGAATGCTTAATTGAGAGCATGGTGCAACATCAGAGAATAAACAAGTTTTAAAAGTGCAAGTATTTCTTCACAATTATTTTGGTAAGAAGAATCAGTATTCACTGCCTAATTATACACTGCAACAATTCGAGCATCTCAAAACCAAGGCAACAATCAAGAAATTTCAGGCAAAAGTAATCTTTGGAAAGATTTCAATCATACACAGAAAGTGTATTTATTTGCAGAAAATTACAAATCAAGTTTTATGGGATTCGGCATTTAAATTGTTCCCAGAAATGTTCAAGGTGATTTCATAAGGGACAAGGAATAAATGTTTTCCTATAACACTCACGGCAGAACATAAGTGGCAAGTCTTCAATGTTGTCAGAAATGGAAAATCATCAATTCAGCATATAAGTGTTTGGAAATGGTTTAAAATGCAAATTCGAGTGTGGACAATTATACTTGGCAAGCACAACAAAAAATTCCAGGAACCAAAAATGGCAAGAATCAGCTTTGAATTGCAAATGGACTTTCCAATCTATATTCGGCAAGTGTTTATCACAATTCAATCACAAATTCACGGCTCTAATCAAGAGCAATCAAAAAGGGACCAGCAATATTTCATTCAGCATGAAATCAATCAGGAAATCCAAACAAGGAAAGAGGAATCTGTCTCATTCATTCAAGGCCAGGATCATTTCAATCAAAACCGAAGTTCTTCAATCAATCAAGACAAACAAGACAATTTTTAATGCTCAAAGCAAAAATTCAAAAGGGATTTCCACAAAACTCTCAAGGGCCGATTCAATCAAGGCCGTACAGACAGCAAATCAAATTCAACGAATTCCAAAATTCAAATCGAGCAAGTCATCAACGAAATCAGAGCACCAGGGTGTAGAAACCCTTATAAAAGCACACAATTCATCATCGACATTTTTATCAACACACACAAAAGAAATCTGAAACCCTAAATTACAAGAGTTGATAAAACTTACTCAGATTGATCGCAAGGACGAAGAAGATACACTGGAGAAGCAAAACAAGCTTCCAGAGATCCATTACACACATCACCGAGATTGATTTAGGGAAAAATCACTGAAACCCTAATCGCCGCCGCCATTCTTTTGTTTCAGAGAAAAAGGGAGGATCGGGTTAAAGAAAACACAAGGGAGCACCGCAAAATAAAAGTGGCCCGACCACTTTGGGCTAGTGCAAAGAAGAGGGGATGACCCCCCACTTTCCACTTCTCCCCTTATTTCCTTTAAGTTTTTTTTATTATTGAATTTTTTTTTTAAACTTCTTTTCTAGTTTTATTGTAAAACTAGGGAGCACAGAGTATTGAAGTGTAATCTGAGAAAATCTAGTCTAGGGTATACAGACTAGTCTAGGATTTTGAGCTTAGGGATAAACAGGAGCAGGAGTTGCAAGTTTACATAGGATTGTAAGCGGGATCTGTTTGTATCTCCTAGTAAAAATCTTAGAAAGGCAGCAGTAGGCACAGTTTGCCGAAGCTGGGTATATCTGCGTGTGATTTTATTTTTACTGCATTTCTTTATTACCGTGTTTAGTTTAAATTTAGTGTTAAAAACCCTATTCACCCCCCCCCTCTAGGGTTATTATCGATCCTACATTAATTACCGGGATTTTTCGATGTTTTGGTTATCGACGTCGAGCTTACGTCGATAACCAAAGCCGCTTAAAATCCGGGTCACTACAGTTGGTATCAGAGCATTGGTTTAGTTATTACCTTGGCTCTGTGGCGTGATTCAGTAGAGATGGGATTAGTAATATCCTAGACTGAGTTTGAGTGTATATATACGAGTGAACATATTTGTTAGTTAATATAAAATGATTTTATATTGTGGAGTTTTATTGGTTGAGTGGCTTATAAATTCTGGTCGATCGGTTTGATCCACTGTATCGGTAGGAATTTTATAAACACTTGAGCACGATGAACCGACATGGTATGTTTTGAAATTAACATAGTATATTGGTTGTGTTGGTTGTTATTATAATCGAGTAAGATTATAAAAAGGTAAAATGATTATAAATGACTAATCAGAATTCATACAAATAAAGTATATGAAATAAAAAGAAGAAAAATCTGAATTTAAATCAGATTGGAATTAAAATAAGGAAATTTTAAGTTCCTGGGAGATTTTGAAAACGTTTTTCAAACTGAGGGTGATATAGTATTGAACTCACTTCGATAGCTGGAAAATAGATTCTGATGATGAATCGCGACATCATCAGTGTTCATTTTCGAGTTCTAAGTGACGGACTACTACCAGAGATTTTGATTTGAATTGTTTTGAGAAAACAAGTTGTTTAGAAAATTCAAAGGTTTTGAATTGGCAGTATGATTTCAAATTGATTTGAAATAAAACCGGGAATTTAAGTTCTAGAATTTAAAATTTAACTAATGAAGTTAAATAAAATGAGATGGTGAAAATAAATTGAAATTTAGCTTGAACATAGTTAAATAGAATAGAATTGGATTAGAAAATAATATGTTATGGAATTGGGTTGATGAGTCAATAATTTGGAATTTGATATTGGGGTTCGAATGAAATTCGATTTGGATTTGAGGATATGAACTGATTGGAATTCGATTGAGATAACACTGGTATATGCTGAGTTGATAGCATATGGAAGTGATAGAGTTGATATGCCCGACAAAAAGGTACCAATTTATATTATATATGGATATGAGATTTATGAGCCGAATTGGCAAGCCGCTTGGCTGTTTGATTTTCTTTTGGGATAAAGAAGGCCCAGAGAAGCGAGTTGGAGTTTGAGATATTGACCAGTAAAAAGGAGGTGCTGGCAAATTTTTTTTCGAAAAGTTAAGGTGTTAGAAAATTTTCAAATTTTTTGAAAATTTAGTTAGTCGGAATAAATTAATATTTTAGTCGATATTAATTGGTTCAGTTGAAACCGGAGACAAGAGGTAAACAGATAAATTTTTACCCAGAAGATAGGGTCATCCCCTAGCTTAGCAATTTCGAGGATGAAATTTTATTAAGGGGGGAAGATTGTAGTAACCCGCATTTTTAGCTGCCGATAATTAAATTATTTAATTATTTAAATATCGTTTTGGCGATATCGACGACCTGAATTAAATAAAAATGATTATTTAATTAATTTAAATAATAGGATAAAATATATTTATTTCTGAATTAGTCAGAAATAGTGGAATTGACAATATTGTGCAAACTGGACAGTT
>JASFAX010000215.1:0-80960 GCA_030737875.1 Allium sativum
GAACCACCTTTCGCTAGTGTACCTATAGAAAGGAATACACTGGGTTCAACAAGAACATCTTGCAACCCGGCCACACATGACCGACCACCCATTTCGCTTGAGTGTATCAAATGTATATCACCAACGGTTGGGATCAACAACCGTTTCCCAAATGGGACAGCATCAACAATAGATTTTTAGAAGTAAATGAAACTCTAAATCAGGTGATTATACACCCTAATAGGTGCGACCTACATAGCCATGTTGTCTGCCCGATTTTTGTCATTTCCCGGATGATGAGGCTTGAGGTTACGATTTATCTTCACATCAGATTCACTTCGAATGCCACGTTGTCAGATCCATCGAAAATCACAAATTGACGTCTATAACAGTACATTACGTGTTAGCTAAATAAGTTTCCTTCTCCGCTTCCACTCTTGGTACAGTTGAAGAAATCAATGTACGTGACCTTTCTGGAAATACTCTGTCAGACATTCATCCATACAAGTCATCCAGGAACAGGATGAACCGAAGGCACTATTCAGTACATCCATCTTAGGCACTGTTATCTAAGACTTATACAATAGCCCTTCCACTTTACTCCGTCTTCAATTATCTTTGGCATATATAATTCGCAACGCTTATGCCAATACAGAGTGGTTCTTTGGATAATAATCCAACCGGTCTCTCCATATTAACAACGTTCAAATGGTCAAGAACTTCGATAGTCGGTGAGTTAACTATCAAAGAAAAATACGTGTGCAAACAACGATATTATTTCCAGATGGAAATTCTATCGATCAATCATCATTCAACCATTATCTCTTTATTTCATTAATTTACTTATCTTCTGTTTCCATATATTCTAAATTCTTATTTTCTATTATTAGAAAACATTTCTGATTCTCGTTTGAAAAACATTTCCAAAACTTCTTAATTGGGATTTAAACAGATGTTTAAAACTATACTGCGATGACGACTCAAACCACTATACTAAATTACTAAATCCACTTAACCACTTCACACTCAAACCGTAAACATTTCTTAATTAAAAGCGCAATCAATCAAGTTGGGGGTATAGCTACCTCTCAGACCTTAACTGAACAAAATTTCAAATCTAGAAATTGGGTAAGTTCATCTTTTAACCCTTTAACACTTCCTTACGAACCCTCGGATTCTATTTACGAACCCCCTTCTTTTACAAGTTTACGTGATTATAACAATGGTGTTATAATCTCCTGCATCCGAAATATATTATCTTTAATATGACTTTTATTTCCTAACTCGAATAATATAACGACAACTAATTTATTTACTCCTATTCGGTTAACTCTAATCAATAACTCTTATTTGAATAACTCCAACCTAATAACTCTTACTGGATTAACTCTTATTCGAATAACTTATTCGAATAACTTATTCGAATAACTAATATTCGATTTGCTTACTTTCGAATACTAATATTCGATAATCTCTTTCTTCGAATAAATCTTATTTGACTTAACTCCTGTTGAATAACTAGATTTGATCAACTCACTTCGAATATTTCTGATTCGATTATCTCACTTCGAATATCTCTGATTTGATTATCTCACTTCGAATGTCTACTATTCGATTATCTCACTTCAACTCTATTCGAATAAACTAAATTCGATTAACTCCATTTGAATAACTCTTGTTCGATTTAACTCTATTCAATAACTCTAGTTCGATTTAACTCTATCGATTAACTCTAACTGATTACTCTAACTGGTTTAACTCTAACTGATTAACTCTAATTGGTTTAACTCTACGGTTTAACCTAACTGGTTAACCCTAATGGTTTTACTCTAACTGGTTAACCCTAACTGATTAACTCTTTGTCCTTATTCAGTTTCAAACATCGATGTTGAAATCGATTTTTACTTCTTTATATAAGCCCTGACTTATATATTCTATTTATCCAAATGATGAATATTTAACTTAATTTATAAATATGATTTATAAATTAATCTACTCCATTTATCTGTTTTCTCCATATATAAGTCCTGACTTATATATATATATATATATATATATATATATATCCAAAGATAAATATTTCCTTTATAATCTATTTATTTCTAAATGCCTTTACCAATATTTCCTTTTCAAACCTCTTTGTAAATGGTTTACAAATATTCTCTTTTCAAATTCTAATTGCAAATGGTTTGAAAATATTTCCTTTTAGGGTTCTATTTCCAAGTATTCCCTTTATTAACCTTATTAATTTATCCTAAGTATTTCCTTTATTTATATCTTATTTTATTTCTAAATAAATATTCCTTATATCTTATCTTATTTATTTAACAAATAAATATCTCCTTTTCTTATTCTGTTTATTTAACAAATAAATAATCCTTTTAACAACTTATACTGTTTCCTAAGTCAATATCTCTTTTATAGCTTATTTACTTAACAAATAAGTATCTCGTTTAACATCTCCTATTTATTTAACCAATAAATATCTCATTTGTAAAATCTTATGATTTTATAAATATTCCCTTTTCTTTATAAATATTTCATTTATAAAGATTTCCCTTTTCTATATAATTTCACCTATAAAGATTTCTATTTATAAATATTTCATTTATAAAACCCTTTTGATTTTATAAATATTTTATTTTCAAATACCATTTGAAAATTCCCTTTTTTCACATTCCGGTATGTTATGGTATTTAACATATCAAGTCATGATGACCAATATCATCCAAACGCATATAATCAACCACAGATTATAAACTACATCATATATCACAATATATGAAAAACAATAAAATAACTGTTTAGGAATCCAATCAGATTCCTCCAACCTGTTTCCCTGCATCTACAGATGTTACACAATATGATTATCATCACATTTAGTTCGATATGACTTATCCTGATAAACCGAATCAATATAGAAATTCAACTAACTGACTAGCAGTTCAATCAAACGGTCAACACACAGTCAATCAGCCAATATTTAACAGTTCTAAGAATACAACATTAAAATATAAACTGTTTAGAGTTAGTGAGATTTACTCACGTCGGACTATTATTGTTAAAAACAATTAACTATCTTTGATTCAAACTAACAATTTATTTTGCAATAAATTGTAACGAGCTCAGATTCACTTCCAGTCAGCTCCATGGTGTAGCCACCGTCCATACGATCCTGTCGGATCTTGTTTCGCTGAATTTCATTCTTGTATGACAAAGTTATGATATTCAGAAGTTATCGAAAAATTTAAACTAATTTAAACTAAACTTAAAAACTAAATGGGCCTCACATCATTAAAAACCCGGCCCATTCAAATGCAGGCCACACCGTTTTGAACAGTCCTCCTCCTTCAACATCCCGACATCAGAAATCATCCGCTCCTGAAACTTTCCAAATGGCCATTGCACCATGTTCTCCGATCAAAAACTCCTTTCCTTCTCATCAATAAATCACACAAAAATTTCCAAAATTCTCCTTTTCAGAATCTCTACAAACTCATGCCACTTTCATCAGTCTCAACCGGCTCTACCCCATCGCGTCGAACAACCATATTCACGTAGGTACAGACATCGCGCAACCCTTTTTGACCTAGAACTTCTTCAAAATTTGTGTGTAAACTCCAATTTCGATCCTTAATCCAAATACAACACCTAAATCTCGAATCAAAACTCCAACATCCTCCTGTTCTCAACCCTAACGCATGAACTATACAGGAGGTCGAACTGAAATGTGTTCGAACACTTCATAAGTTATATCAGATTGAAGCTAATGAAATGAGGAGTGTAGAAACATAGGTTTTGGGATTTATAACTTTTTTCTTTGGTTTGATTTGCATTTTTGAAGATGAGGGTTTTCATGTTTTCACCATTCTGGTGGCGGCAACAGATTTGACCAAGAGAATAAAAGTTTGAGGGTTTAGGGAAATAAAGAGTGTATTTATAGTGTAGAATTTGGCTTGGTGTACAAACTTTGTCCATTCATTTCTTTATTCATTTGTTTTGATCGATTCATGATTTCCTATGACCACATATGATACCCAAAAATCACGAAACTGGACATGCACCTAAAGCTCGACATCACGGACCCAACGAAACTGGTTTCATCGAATTCCGACTCCGTTTGCTCACACAGAGTATTTTTAACTATCAAATACTGTTTTTTCACTCTAAAAATCCGTACGGCCACATACTGACGCTAAAAATAATAGAACTTGGAATCTAGCAATAATTTGATGTTGTGGATCCAACAAAATTAGTTTCGTCGAATTCCGACTTCGTTTGCAAAACTGGCTATTTTTAAAGCTCTGAATGACCCATTTAAATATATAAATATATTTAAATAGAATTAAATTAAATATTTATAAATAAATATTATCGTATATATTCGCAATAGAATATCATACAGCTCTCAGAATATTCCTATATGAATTTCTAACTCGATATTTCAAATCTGGGTCAACCCGATATTCGATTTATATTGAAATTCCTTTTAAAAATATAAATAATTCCTTTATAAATTATAAAGGAATTCCACAGTGACTTTTCTAAAATTTGATTTGGACATAAATCAAAATCTACACGACGAAATCTCGATTTTTCTCTTCCACTAGAAAGATATACTCCACCAGCTTCGTACGTTTCTTGTTTCACAGAAATCCGATTTAAAACGAACCCTGTACATTCAGTTGAAGTTCAAATCGCCAAATAGCGAACTGCCGCGCCATTTCGAGCTCGATTTTAATTAATATAATTATACGTTCAAACTGTCATTATTTAAATATATTCGTTTTCTTAAATCAATTTAAAACTGAATTATATAATTTGAATAGCCCAGTTCACATTATATCGCCATTTCAGCCCATTCTGCTTATTTCAGATTTAAATATATTATTTAATTATTATTTTAATTAAAAATTCAATGTTATTTAATTAAACGACCATTAAATCCCCTAAATCATTATATAAATAATTAAATTAATTAATTATTATATCGCTGAAAATGCGGGTCATTACACCGGGCACGCTTACTGAACTAATTGTAGGAGGTTCATTCTGATAATGGCAAGGGGTGTTGATGGCGCATTCCAACCGGGTCATGTGCGTGCATGGATCCGGTCTGCTCTGGGGAAGTTAAGACGTCGTGACATCTGTAAATAGGTCTGCGTCTCTCCATAGGTTGCCACTTTAGGGAGTAATACACCCTACTGTGGGGCCGACACATGGTATTTATTTATTACGGAGCCAATCGCTTGGGGTAGAATTTAGGGTACACCTAGTTCTGTCTATTTCTGTTGGGGTATCGTCTGTTTCTGTTAGGGTGGTAGCACCTGTATGTTTCTGCGTGGTATCGTCTGTTGGGGTGGTAAAGGCCCGTCACTAGCGTACACCAAATTCTAACATTCTGTTTCCGTAGGGATTATTCTATTTCCGTCTCTGATTCTGGTCCTGTTTCTGTACCTTCTGTTTCTGTTGGGGTGGTAAAGGCCCATTATTAGCATTCTGTTTCTGTAGAGATTATTCTATTTCCGTTTCTGTTTCAGTTTAGACATTAGGGTAACAGCTAATCTTGTTATACTAGTATTAGTGCAGAGAAGTAAGATATAAGTAAGAAGCATAACTTGGTCTATATCATTCTGTTTCTTCTGTTTAACTTAAGCATACCTGCTACTCCTCTTGCTCTTATCTCTCATCCATCTTTACTTACATGTCATGATACTGTTATCTGTTTATATGCTGAAAGTCATTGGACTCGCTAGACTTTACGTCTGACCTCGTTTGTTTTTCGCCCCTTATTTTCCGTTCCCCCCCCCCATGTGCTCAGGGTGGAAACATAGGAGATTGATTCAGATTCTCTCTGCTTGAAGTGTTGAAGTATTGCTTGGCTTTGACTCTATCTTTTCATGGCAGTTTATGATGGGATTATGGCTTTAAAATTATGCATTCTGAAGGATTTTGTATAAGACTGATATTTGTGTACTTGGGTTTTGGTATTGTGATTTTGAAAGATGTAACCAAACTTATTTCTATTTCTGCTGTAATAAAGTTGTAAATTTTTCAAGTACTACTTTACGTATTTGTCTTGAATATTTTGTTCTGTTTACTTATAATGCTTCATGGAAGTTAATGCATTTCCTTTGTGAGTGACATTAATGGACGTGGGGTGTTCACTTGGTATCAGAGCTGAAGGTAACCAGATTTGATAAAAAGTTTTGAAAACTATTCTCAAAAAGGTTTTAAAAAGGAAGTATTTTCAAAAGTAAAGTTTATTTTGAAAAACATAATCCCCAAAAGCCACATGCACTATCTTTCTATCCTTTGTTTTGAATCTTTCGTTTTTTGTTTCAGCATGTCTGGGGATCTTAACCTTCCAAAGGGCGTACCGGTACCTCGCTGGTTCAGACGGTTCGTAGAAGCTAGGGCTAATGATGCAGGCCCAACAGACGTCCCTCCTCCCCCAGCTGCAGCGGTTCCTCCTCCTCCTCCTCCTCTGTGCGTGAATACTTTCCCGAAGACATGTAGAGACTTTCGAGCTATGGGCGGAAAGAACTTTAATAGGACTGAATCATTCGTGAAAACAAGAAACTGGCTCAAGGAAACATAAGACTTGTTCGTTATCTTCGAAGTGGATGATAGGCAGAAGATATAGTTGGATGTATGGTTACTTAAGGACGAAGCCTCATTCTGGTGGGAGGTCACGAATGGAGAACGAGCGGCGGAAACATGGATGGATTTCAGGTGTAGTTTCGAGATGAAATTTCTCTCACGAGAAGAAGAGAATTTATACATGGAGAGGTTCTTGGCGTTGAAGCAAGGGAATTTATCAGTGAAGGAGTACGCCAGCAAGTTCAATCAGTTGGCGAGATTTGGCTTAGACTTGGTGAACACACCTGAGAAGAAGACCCTGAGATTCATTAAAGGGTTGAATGAGCCTCTACATGGGTTGGCTATGACCCACATTCTTATGGGGGCTACCTTCGAGAAATTGGTTGACATGGCATTAATGCATGAAGAGGAAGCCAGAAGTGAGAAGAAAGAAGAAAAGCTCGAAGGACCATAGAACAAGAAAGCGTGGCCCAAAAAGGAAACACAAAAGAAGGATGAAAAGTCCGAAGATAAGAAGGAGAAAAAGTGCTTTACTTTTGAAAGCTTGACTCAACTGAACAAGGATTGCAGAAAGAGGAAGGGAACTTGCTTCAACTGTGGTGAAATGGGACACTTCACTAGGGACTGCCCAAAGAAACGAGGGCAAGGCAGAGGACAGGACCTACTTCTGGAGGGCAGTCGAATGCTCTCGTGGCTGATGGATAGGATAGAGATAGGAAAATTTCTGTAAAAAAAATTAATTCCTTATCTGATTATTGAGTTAAAACTCTTTTTGATTTTGGCATTTTGATTCTGTAATTGAGACTCTGCACTTTAATACTAGTCTTGTTTTTTATCCCGCTATAGTCACAAACCCCATAAGGGATTACGACTCATCTGTTTGTGATAGGTTGGGGTTTGAGGGTATCTGTGTTGGGCGTTAAGTTGACTATGACGCATACCCTCTGGGTTTTGTGGGATATGGCGTGGTTTTATCATGCTTAGTTTCCTAAGAAACATTTGATAATCTGATCTGTACCAGTAGTCTGTAAGTATCTAAATATTTCTGAAAAGGATAGTGGTTTTTACTCGAAGCGTGAAGTAGATTTCCAGTTTTGACATTGTTTAATGGGAGTAATTCTCTGAGTGTCAATCTGATGTTGATTTCGGTCTTCAGGGTTGAGACTTAGGGAATTATTCTCTTAACCGGTGTCTAATGGGAACAGAGCTTTTGTTTAAATTGTACTTGCTTCTATCACTCGGCTGTATCCTATCGATCGAGTCTTCGACCTTTAGGTAGAAACTAATGGGTGTAAACATGTGTTTGAGACATGTTATGTTTAATGGTTGCAAGTGAATGCAAGTGGTTGCTAGTGGTTGCTCGTGGATGCATATACACACAATAGGCACTATATCGGCTCAAAAACACTCTCATACTGCATATGGATGTGTGTGCATTTTTCAATTTTTGTGGATGCAAATGATTGACTCATCACATGGATGTTGCATTTGGATGAATGGTTATGCACTCATATAGAAATGATGTGTATCAAATAGGATTTCTTGCATACATAATTGGACTCATAATTCGCATTAAGGGGTCAACTGAATCAGTAGACCGCCTGATCTTTGCATTAGATAAGAGACATATACACACACTTTTGCATATGTTTATACAACATTAGAAGTTTTCTAAGGACAGTGGATGCTTGTGGATGATGGTTGAGTAGATGGGTGATTGGACGGTAGGAAACATTCTTCTTAACTTGAAGATTTCGAGGACGAAATCCTTTAAGGAGAGGAGAATGTAACACCCCGTATTTTCTGTGAACATAAAAGTAACAAACAAAGTATAATTAATTTTTAAAAGAACAATTAAGGGAAACGGGTTGCGCCATTGCGTTCGGAATTATGCTTGAGATAGAGTCCGAGTTTGCGTAAATCGGACTCCGTATGAAGAAGTTATGGCCTTCAGAAAATTTAAATTAATTAAAACAACTCAGTTCTAAATTCAAACACAGAACAGGGTGAGCGGGATTTTTCCCGCCCAGGGGCCAGGTCGACCAGGGGGGCGACCTGGGGGTCGACCTACCCAATACAGGTCGACCAAGGGGTCGACCTCCCCCCACAGGTCGACCTGTTTCAGAACTGAGGCAGATTCAGATTTTTGTATCTAGACTTGTTTTCTGGACAGATTCTTTGGCTCCTAAGCTATTTAAATACCCCCAAACCTCACTTTCTCTCCGCACAAAACCATTGTAACGCTATTGTGCCTCAATTCTGATTAAAATAAATCAATGGTGTCGCTACTCTGCTGAAACCTAAGCTAGAACTAGTGCTCCTTCTTCTTCCAATCTAAATAGGATTAAAAGAGAACAACTACAACCCCTTTTTCTTTTAGAATCCAACCAAGGTGAGTACAGTTATTTTCAGATATGACATTTAATTACGATCTTGACATGGTAATAAATCTGAATTGGAGAATATGCATATTCTTGGTTATCAGATCTATATTTCTGTGTAGATCTATCTTATTAATATTATAGTAACTATTCTGTATCTCTTCCTTCCTTCTGTTCTATAGCCAGGCTACCACGAGCCTGAGCCGAATCTCATAAGAGATTGACGCACGAACGCTAAATTTGGGGGAAATAGTAAATGATGCATAATTGGACATGACTGATTTGTGATTGATTTGAGAAAAGAACATATGTTGCAATTTAAGATCTAGATCTGGGCATACTATATATGATAGTCTGTGATTTGGAAGAAGGAGAATTATTGTGTATATGACTTAGGCGTAAAGATCTATATTATAACAGGATAACTATTAAATGTGAATACGCCTAAATGAGGATTTTTGGATATTTGGCATACGCTGAAATCAAAGGCTATAATTTGGCGTAATTCATATTGTATATCATGATTTGGGGTTTTTGGAGAATATTTTGTACTATGCAAATTTAACAAAAATTTGGGGCATATGTTGTATTGTAAATTATGACCATAATTTGGGCATGTAAAATTAGGTTTAATTTTATAATTAGGCGAGATATGTCAATGGAACTTTAAGGGATGATTAAATCTATTAAATTGCCTAATCTGCTAAATCTGTTGAAACTAAATACGATCATATGGGGTATGAAAATCTGTAGGCTCAATCTAAAATTGAGCAAAACATGTTAATAGAACTTTGAGTAATCTGTTGTAACTTGTAAAGAAGTTAATTTGTTGAATTGGCATAATTAGTCTGATATTGGCATAATCTGTGAATGAATTCTTTAGCTAAAATAAGAATGCTGAGACACGATGTTAGACTATGTTTGCGGTAGAAGCCTGCCCGGATCCAACCGGCCTAACCAACAATCGCAAACTGTCAGTCTAATGTGAGAGGACGTAGGCATAACTAAAAGATGCTTAGACACGAGGTTAGGTCTGGCTTGTGGTAGAAGTCTGCCCGGAACTGTCCGGCACATCCAGCGGCCACAAGCTACCGACCTAATGTGAGAGGTATGTGCGTTAATATTTAATTAATGCAAATCTAAGAGAAATTTGATGCCTAAAACGTATTAGGTGGATAGGGTTAAATCAACTGGACTGATGAATCTAATAAACTCGTTTCGTGAATCTGTAGGCCCAATACAAGGTTAGGTGAAACAATCTGTAAGTCTGTTAATCCGTACATCTTATCTGTTAGTCTGAAAACTTGTTAACCTGTATGTCTGATCTGAGAACTAGTTAATCTGAACTCTGTACACCTGGAACCTATAAACAAGTTAATCTGAAATCTGTTAGTCTGGGGACACAAGGTTAGGAGGGGTAATTACTTGTGTCATCTGTTGTGTGGGACCCATAATAGTCAGTAACCCTTCTTGGTATCAAAACTATGACCCAACACTAGGTAGGGGTCCGGGCACGCTTACTGAACTAATTGTAAGAGGTTCGCTCTGATAATGGCGAGGGGTGTTGATGGCGCATTCCAACCGGGTCATGTGCGTGCATGGATTCAGTCTGCTCTGGGGAAGTTAAGACATTGCGACTTCTGTAAATATTTCTGTGTCTCTCCATAGGTTGCCACTTTAGGGAGTGATACACCCTACTGTAGGGCCGACATAGGTATTTATGTATTAGGGAGCCGATCGCTTGGGGTAGAATTTAGGGTACACCTAGTTCTGTCTGTTTCTCTTGGAGTACCGTCTGTTTCTGTTGGGGTGGTAACACCTGTCTGTTTCTGCGTGGTACCGTCTGTTGGGGTGGTAAAGGCCCGTCACTAGTGTACACCTAATTCTAACATTCTATTTCCGTAGGGATTATTCTGTTTCTGTCTCTGTCTCTGATTCCGTTTTTGCTTCTGTTTCTGTACCTTCTGTCTCTGTTGGGGTGGTAAAGGCCCATAACTAGTATTCTGTTTCTGTAGAGATTATTCTGTTTCAATTTAGACATTAGGGTAACATCTAATCCTGTTATACTAGTATTAGTGCAGAGAAGTAAGATATAAGTAAGAAGCATAACTTGGTCTATATCATTCTGTTTCTTATGTTTAACTTAAGCATACGTGTTACTCCTGTTGTTGTTATCTCTCATCCAGTTTTACTTACATGTCATGATACTGTTATCTGTTTATATGCTGAAAGTCACTAGAATCGCCAGACTTTACGTCTGACCTCGTTTGTTTTTCGCCCCTTTTCTTTCCGTTTCCACCCCTTCCCCCCCCCCCCCCACCTCCCCAGGTGCTCAGGGTGGAAACATAGGAGCTTAATTCAGATTCTCTCTGCTTGAGGTGCCGAAGTATTGCTTGGCTTTGACTCTATCTTTTCATGGCAGTTTATGTTGGCATTATGGCTTTAAAATTATGCATTCTGAAGGATTTTGTATAAGACTGATATTTGTGTACTTGGGTTTTGGTATTGTGATTTTGAAAGATGTAACCAAACTTATTTCTGTTTCTGCTGTAATAAAGTTATAAATTTTTCAAGTTCTACTTTACGTATTTGTCTTGTAATATTTTGTTCTGTTTACTTATAATGCTTCATGGAAGTTAATGCATTCCCTTTGTGAGTGAGATTAATGGACGTGGGGTGTTCACCTGGTATCAGAGCTGAAGGTTACCAGATTTGATAAAAAGTTTTTGAAAACTATTTTCAAAAAGGTTTTAAAAAGGAAGTATTTTCAAAGTAAAGTTTATTTTGAAAAACATAATCCCCAGAAGCCATATGCACTATCTTTCTATCCTTTGTTTTGAATCTTTCGTTTTTCATTTCAGCATGTCTGGGGATCTTAACCTTCCAGAGGGCGTACCGGTACCTGGCTGGTTTAGAGGTACCTAGAAGCTAGGGCTAATGATGCAGGCCCAGCAGACGTCCCTCCTCCCCTAGCTGCAGCGATTCCTCCTCCTCCTCCGCTCGTGAATACATTCCCGAAGACATATAGAGACTTTAGATCTATGGGCGGAAAGAAAGAACTTTAACGGGACTGAATCATTCGTGGAAGCAAGAAAATGGCTCAAGGAAACAGAAGATTTGTTCTCTATCTTTGAACTGGACGATAGGCAGAAGATACAGTTGGTTGTATGGTTACTTAAGGACGAAACCTCATTCTGGTGGGAGGTCACGAATGGAGAACGAGCGGTGGAGACATGGATGGATTTCAGGCGTAGGTTCGAGATGAAATTTCTCTCATGAGCAGAAGAGAATTTATGCATGGAGAGGTTCTTGGCATTGAAGCAAGGGAATTTATCAGTTAAGGAGTACATCAACAAGTTCAATCAGTTAGCGATATTTGACTTAGACTTGGTGAACACACCTGAGAAGAAGACCCTGAGATTCATTAAAGGGTTGAATGAGCCTCTACATGGGTTGGCTATGACCACATTCTTATGGGGGCTACCTTCGAGAAATTGGTTGACATGGCATTAATGCATGAAGAGGAAGCCAGAAGTGAGAAGAAAGAAGAAAAGCTCGAAGGACCACAGAACAAGAAAGCGTGGCCTAAAAAGGAAACACAAAAGAAGGATGAAAAGTCTGAATATAAGAAGGAGAAAAAGTGCTTTACTTGTGGAAGATTGACTCATCTGAACAAGGATTGCAGAAAGAGGAAGGGCACTTGCTTCAATTGTGTAAAATGGGACACTTCACTAGGGACTTGCCTGAAGAAATGAGGGCAAGGGTAGAGGACAGGACCTACTTCTGGAGGAAGGCGAATGCTCTCGTGGCTGATGGATAGGATAGATATAGGGAATTTTTTTATAGAAGGTTCAATTTCCTTATCTGATTATTGAATTTAAAATCTTTTTGATTCTGGCATTTTGATTCTATAATTGAGACTCTGCTCTTTAATACTAGTCTTGTTTCTGATCCCTCTATAGTCTCAAATCACATAAGGGGTTACGACTCATACTGTTTGTGATAGGTTAGGGTTTGAGGGTATCTGAGTTGGGCGTTAAGTTGATTATGATGCATAGCTTCTGGGTTTGTGGGATATGGTGGGGTTTTATCATGCTTAGTTTCCTAAGAATCATTTGATAATCTGATCTGTACCAGTAGTCTGTAAGTATCTGAATATTTCTAAAAAGGATAGGGTTTTTACTCGAAGCGTAAAGTAGATTTCCAGTTCTGACATTATTTAATGGGAGTAATTCTCTGAGTGTCAATCTGATGTTGATTTCGGTCTTCGGGGTTGAGACTTATGGAATTATTCTCTTCACCGATGTCTAATGGGAACAGAGCTTTTGTTTAAATTGTACTTGCTTCTATCACTCGGCTGTATCCTATCGATCGAGTCTTCGACCTTTAGTAGAAACTAATGGGTGTAAACATGTGTTTGAGACATGTTATGTTTGATGGTTGCAAGTGGTTGCTAGTGGTTGCTCGTGATGCATATACACACACTAGGCACTAGATCGTCTCAAAAACACTCTCATACTGCATATGGATGTGTGCATTTTTCAATTTTTGTGGATGCAAAATGATTGACTCATCACATGGATGTTGCATTTGGATGAGTGGTTATGCACTCATATAGAAATGATGTGTATCAAATAGGATTTCTTGCATACATAATTGGACTCATGGCACTAACATAATTCGCATTGAGGAGGTCAACTGAATCAGTAGACCGCCTGATCTTTACATTAGATAAGAGACATATACACACACTTTTGCATATGTTCATACAACATTAGAATTTTTCTAAGGACAATGGATTCTTGTGGATGATGGTTGAGTAGATGGGTGATTGGATGGTAGGACACGGTCTTCTTAACTTGAAGATTTCTGGACGAAATCCTTTAAGGAGGGGAGAATGTAACACCCCGTATTTTCTGTGAACATAAAAGTAACAAAAAAAAGTATACTTAATTTTTAAAAGAAGAGTTAAGGGAAGCGGGTTGCGCCATTGCGTTCGTCTCAAAATTATGCTTGAGATAGAGTCCGCGTTTGTGTAAATCGGACTCCGTATGAAGAAGTTATGGCCTTCAGAAGTTTCAGAAAATTTAATTAATTAAAACAGCTCAGTTCTAAATTCAAAATTCGAATTCAAACGTAGAACAGTGTGGGGCGGGATTTTTCCCGCCCAGGTGCCAGGTTGACCAGGGGGTCGTCCTGGGGGTCGACGTACCACTATACAGGTCGACCAAGGGGTCGACCTTCCCCCTACAGGTCGACCTATTTCAGATCTGAGGCAGATTCGGATTTTTGTATCTGGACTTGTTTTCTGGGCAGATTCTTTGGCTCCTAAGCTATTTAAACACCCCCAAAACCTCACTTTCTCTCCACACAAAACCATTATAACGCTATGCTGCCTCATTCTAATTAAAATAAATCAATGGCGTCGCTACTCTACTGAAACCTAAGCTAGAACTAGTGCTCCTTCTTCTTCTAATCTAAATAGGATTAAAAGAGAACAACTACAACCCCTTTTTCTTTTAGAATCCAACCAAGGTGAGATACAGTTATTTTCAAATACGAAATTTAATTATGATCTTGACATGGCTATAAATCTGAATTGGAGATTATGCATATTCTTGATTATCAGATCTGTTTTTCTGTGTAGATCTATCTTATTAATATTATAGTAACTATTATGTATCTCTTCCTTCCTTCTGTTCTATAGCCAGGCTACCACGAGCCTAAGCCAAATCTCATAAGAGATTGACGCACGAACGCTAAATTTTGGAAAAATAGTGAATGATGCATAATTGGACATGACTGATTTGTGACTGATTTGAGAAAAGAACATATGTTGTAATTTAAGATCTAGATCTGGGCATACTATATATGATAGTCTGTGATTTGGAAGAAGGAGAATTATTGTGTATATGATTTAGGCGTAAAGAACTATATTATAATAGGATAACTATTAAATGTGAATACGTCTAAATGGGATTTTTGGATATTTGGCATAAGCTGAAATCAAAGGCTATAATTTGGCATAATTCGTATTGTATATCATGATTTGGGGTTTTTGGAGAATATTCTGTACTATGTAATTTTAACTAAAATTTGGGGCATATGTTATATTGTGAATTATGACCATAATTTGGGCATGTAAAATTAGGCTTAATTTTATGATTAGGCGAGATATGTCAATGGAACTTTAAGGGATGATTAAATCTGTTAAATTGCCTAATCTGCTAAATCTGTTGAAACTAAATACGGTCATATGGGGTATGAAAATCTGTAGGCTCGATCTAAAATTGAGCAAAACATGTTAATAGAACTTTCAATAATCTGTTGTAACTTGTAAAGAAGTTAATTTGTTGAATTGGCATAATTAGTCTGATATTGGCATATTTGTGAATGAATTCTTTAGCTAAAATAGGAATGTTGAGACACGAGGTTAGACTCTGTTTGCGGTAGAAGCCTGCCCGGATCCAACCGGCCTAACCAGCAACCGCAAACTGTTAGTCTAATGTGAGAGGTCGTAGGTATAACTAAAAGATGCTTAGATACGAGGTTAGGTCTCGCTTGTGGCAGAAGTTTGCCCGGAACCGCACGGCACATCCAGCGGCCACAAGCTACCGACCTAATGTGAGAGGTCTGTGCATTAATATTTAATTAATGCAAATCTAAGATAAATATGATGCCTAAAACGTGTTGGGTGGATAGGGTTAAATCAACTGGACTGATGAATCTAATAAACCCATTTGGTGAATCTGTAGGCCCAATACAAGTTAGGTAAAACAATCTGTAAATCTGTAAATTCGTACATCTGATACGTTAGTCTGAAAACTTGTTAACCTGTATGTCTGATCTGAGAACTAGTTAATCTAAACTCTGTACATCTGGAACCTGTAGACAAGTTAATCTGAAAACTGTGAGTCTGGGGAAACAAGGTTAGGAGGGGTAATTACTTATGTCATCAATTGTGTGGGACCCATATTAGTCAGTAACCCATTTCTGGTATCAAAACTGTGACCCAACACTAGGTAGGGGTCCGAGCACGCTTACTGAACTAATTGTAAGAGGTTTATTCTGATAATGGCGAGGGGTTTTGATGGTGCATTCCAACCGGGTCATGTGTGTGCATGGATCCGGTCTGCTCTGGGGAAGTTAAGACACCGTGACATCCGTAAATAAGTCTGTGTCTCTCCGTAGGCTGCCACTTTACGGAGTGATACACCCTACTGTGGGGCCAACACAGGGTATTTATGTATTAGGGAGTCGATCGCTTGGGGTAGAATTTAGGGTACACCTAGTTTTGTCTGTTTCTGTTGGGGTACTGTCTTTTCTGTTGGGGTGGTAACACCTGTCTGTTTCTGCGTGGTACCTTCTGTTGGGGTGGTAAAGGCCCGTCACTACTAGTGTACACCTAATTCTAACTTTCTGTTTCCGTGGGGATTATTCTGTTTCTGTCTCTGATTCCGTTTCTGGTTCTGTTTCTGTACCTTCTATCTCTGTTGGGGTGTTAAAGGCCCATTACTAGCATTCTGTTTCTGTAGAGATTATTCTGTTTCCGTTTTAGTTTAGACCTTAGGTTAACACCTAATCCTGTTATACTAGTATTAGTGCAGAGAAGTAAGATATAAGTAATAAGCATAACTTGGTCTATATCATTCTGTTTCTTCTGTTTAACTTAAGCATACCTGCTACTCCTCTTGCTGTTATCTCTCATCCAGCTTTACTTACATGTCATGATACTGTTATCTGTTTATATGCTGAAAGTCATTGGACTCGCCAGACTTTACGTCTGACCGCGTTTGTTTTTCGCCCCTTTTCTTTCCGTCCCCCCCCCCCCAGGTGCTCAGGGTGGAAACATAGGAGCTTGATTCAGATTCTCTCTGCTTGAAGTGCTGAAATATTGCTTGGCTTTGACTCTATCTTTTCATGGCAGTTTATGTTGGGATTATGGCTTTAAAATTTTGCATTCTGAAGGATTTTTTATAAGACTGATATTTTTGTACTTGGGTTTTGGTATTGTGATTTTGAAAGATGTAACCAAACTTATTTCTGTTTCTGCTGTAATAAAGTTATAAAATTTTCAAGTACTACTTTACGTATCTGTCTTGTAATATTTTGTTCTGTTTACTCATAATGCATCATGGAAGTTAATGTATTCCCTTTGTGAGTGACATTAATGGACGTGGGGTGTTACAAAGATTTAAGTCACGAGTTCGAAAATTTTAACTTTGAGAAAACTTCCAACAAGCTTGAACTTATCAGGATTGAAAATATGTTGTCTAGTAATGAAATTGAGAAATGTGATCGAATAATCTTAAATAATACTCAACGTTCAAATTTCACGATTGAAACTGAATTTATTTACAATCACATTTTTTTTAAATTACACTGATAAATTTGTTGAACACATGAATTACTTTTGGAATGTTAGCTTGGTTGAAAAACTTCATGTTAGGATGACACTGGACATTTATCTACCTGTACTATAAATCTAGGTATAAAGATGAGATGGTTCTCAAAAACCTTTTCTTATTGGAAAATATGCCTAGACATAGTGGGAATGAGATTCATTGGGCTAGAACCAAGTGTAGGGGAAAAAGTTATTGGCATTCTTTGCATCGCATGCATCACAAACACATATATCATTGTATATATGAACCATTCTTACATATACTTGGACTGCATTTCATTCTACAAATAATTTTGCTCCTCATCCATCTTTGGGTGCTATCTTTCACATTTAGAAAACTTGTTTACAGTGTGGACACTGTTTAGATCAAGTGTGGGGGGAGGAGTCTGCATTGCATTCTTTTCATTTTTCTTTGATTTTTTTCTTTCTTTTTATATAGGACCATCATGCATTTTAGGTCAATGTAACATGCATTTTTTTATATGACTCGTTTTAGATTGATACAACAAAATAAGTTAACAATTGTTAGTCAGTGTACAGAGTGACCTAAGTTCAATCCTCGTCAAGCCCTCTTTTTGCTGAAGAAAAGAACATTCACACTGCCTTCTTTGCTCTGAAGAATATATGGACTAGTTGCCTAATAAAAGTTTAACCAATTTCCAATATATATATATATTCATATGTATGTATATAATATATGCACTAATAAAGATTTGAAGAGTTGGGCATACTCTTCTCATGGAAATCAAATCAAATCATTCATTTTCAACTGCCTTGTAAAAGAAGATTTGATTTAATTATTGCCAAGGAAAAGACAATTAATCTACCACATGTCACTAATCAGAAAGAGGAAATCTGCATGGAATATCTCAAGTCTATCTTCATATCACTTTTATTTGTAAATATATTATTTCAGGAGAATTATTCTTAGCCCAATTATACCCATAGAATGGAGACTACATCCCCTATAAATATCCATTGTACTCATTGTAAATCTCCGGTTCCATATTTGTATTATGTTCTTCTCCATTAATAAAGCTCTTCTTTTATTTGCAATTTTATTTTTCAAGCAACTTGTACCATATACACAATTAGATTTGGTAGAGCACAAGTTGTCTTTGCGGTTTATTTTTCTTATTAGCAGTTGACTGTTTGATTAGATTCAACGGCAATCCAAATTTTAATTTTCTGTTGTTTCTGTTTGCTTTTTTATTTTTCTAGTAATTTGTTCTTCTTGTTTTAGTTATTGAATTTAGTATTGATCTAATTAGATTCAAATCCATAATAAATTCAATAGCCTTATTTCAAGACTCGTATCCAAATATTGTATAACTCGCCCACAAAATTACATAAATAATAAATTTAAATTTTCTCACTGTGTTCGACCTGCATACTACACAATCTGTGCGCTTGTAGAATTTATTTTAAAATTTGCGATTTTCTATTTCATAGAAAAGTGTCAAATACTAACATCAACAATAAAGTATATGATAATAGGCAGATTCACCAACCAATCTACCAAAACACCAGAGGATAACCCAAACCCGTCTTCCTTACATCTGACAGTGATAGCATTTACAACAAATGTTTAAAAACAACAACGCATCTATGGCAATCAGAAATAACCAGACCACAGAAATCATAGCAACCAGTTATATCTCACGTAAACCACCCTAATCGATATCAACATCCCTCAAGCACAAGCCCTGAAGGCCTAAACCAACATTAGACAAGTACCCAAGAAACATCTCCTTCGACGTCGGACAATCTACGTGAGACGTTACAAGCAAAACAACCAACATTCAATGACTCTAGCTAACTCTGCCTATCTTGCATTGAAACCATCATTAATCGTATGATGACCAACCTTGCCATGCTTCAAGGGCTAATGGTAACCCCGGTTCTAGCAAAAACTCTGTACGCCTTTCAACGATATGTATATAGGCCTTTCAACGATACCCAGGATACTCGACCATACAACTGGTCATTTAGACGTCTCTATTGTACCCCTACTTTGAGCATGTTAGAACCTACGAGAATGATAATCTCGTGGCCTTCAATATCTCTAGTCATCCTCCCTGACGGTTATTCATAGCTCAAGCAACCATCTCGAGCAACCATTATCTACAACTTAACACCCTTGAGTTGTCTTCACATTCGTTGCATTACGACAATCAATGAATACTTTATAACACTTTGAATATTTCGTCTTGAATTCACTTTCAAGCCTCGTCCATTCACAAACAAAAAAAACATCAATTTTGGTCGGTATTCAATCCATAGAATATCAGCATATCCGCTATGGAAAACACACTACAGCGCTTCAATTCTCATTCATAACGTTTCAGAAATGCAGTCACTATTCTGCCCGGTCCATTATGGAAACGCCCGGTCCATGAAACGCCCGATCCATGAAACACCTAGTCCATAGAAATGCATAGTCCATGAAATGGCCAGTCCATAGAAATGTCCGATCCATGAAATGCCCAGTCCATGGAAATGCTCAGTCCATGAAACTCCCGATCCATAGAAATGGCCGATCCATGGAACGCCCAGTCCATGGAAATGCTCAGTCCATGGAAAGGCCCGGTCCATGAAATGCCCGGTCCATGGAAATTCCCAGTCCATGAAATGCCCGATCGATAGAAATGCCTGATCCATGGAATGCCCAGTCCATAGAAATGCCTAATCCATGAAATGCCCAGTAAATGGAAATGTCCAGTCCATGAAACGCCCGATCCATAGAAATACCCGATCCATGTAACGCCCAACCCATGGAAATGTCCAGTCCATGAAATTCTCGATTCATAGAAATGCCTGATCCATGGAACGCTCAGTCCATCAAACTGCCCATTCCATCACTAAAACTTCCTATCCATCATCAAAATTTCCAATCCATACGATCTAACACTTCATGAATAATATCTACACAACCAGCCCATCCACATCAACCAATTTCACTCAAGCAATCAACAATCACCATACAATCATATAGAATTCACCAAATCATGATAAAATGATGAACAAGTCAATAAATGGATCTAACTTGCATAAACACATGAAATAACATATGAAATTACCGTTTATAAGTTGCTAGGTTAGATCCTATGGTAATTTGAATTAAATTCATACTTACATCGATTAGATCTATGCAAAAACAACTTGAAATAATGAACATAAGATCAAACAATCTATTTAGTTGATTGAATCCATGTGAGAGATGCTTATCACTTATCAATTCTTCGAATTAACTCGAAATCGCTAAATTCTCAATCCGGACAACGAGGAATATGCTTCAAACCTCTTGATTTGATGTGATCTCTCTTCATTTGACGTAGATCTTGCTTCAAACGTTGTAGATCTTTGATTCTCTTATAAAGATCTAGAATTTTAATGGTGGAAAGGTGTATTTGATTAAGTAAGGAGGATCACGAGCTCAACCAAATGAGAGAATGAAGAAAGTAAACTATTCTCCATGCCTCCAACCCCCTATTAATTGTCTCCCACTAGCCCACTAATGGGCCACTCCAAATCAGCCCATTATGGATAGCCAAACCTGAACTGAAATTATGAAACACTAAAACAGCGATTTCTCCCAAATCGCTTAACCAAATCTTTACTGTGCCCGCTTTACGGAATTGGCAACAACATTTCCTTTCCAATGAGACCGATCTCAGCACCTGATTTGATCCGGTCAAAAGTTATGCCTGTACAAGACTGACAGAGGCAAGATGGTCACAATTAAAATTGGTAAAAATTATGGACATGTCTCAATCCCCCTAACCAACATATCAAAATATGAGAATGATCCAACCCTTAGAGAATTAAATAAAAATATTTTATGCTCCTCCGATACATAAAATGCGGGCTGTTACATTCTCCTCCCTACCCCCCCCCCCCCCCCCGACACCCTTTTAGGAATTTCGCCCCCAAAATCCTAATAACACAAGAACCCAAAGCAATTTCGCATGCCTATCATCCATGAGAAGCTAATTCTATCACCCAAGCCATCAAACCATACATCCGCAACCTCATTCTAGCACGCGGAACTCTATCAACAATCGCAATCACAATGGTACAAACTACAATGATTTAATGATGACACGATATTCATAGGTCATACCAACGAAGAGTTCCGGATGGGTCGTCTTCATACTCCTTCCCGTCTCCCCGTACAATCGTCATTATCCTTACTCCATTGTACCTCGAATAGCATAACCGTCTTCCTCCTAAGCTGTTTCGTGTCATTTCCCACAACGCGAAGCAGCTTACGAGATTTTGTAACTATGGTCTCGAATTCTAGGTCTTCGTACTGCTCCGGAGATACCAGCACATTCGAATCATGCACAAAATTTCTAAAAAACGACACATGGGAAACATTATGCACACTCGACATCTTCTCGTGTAACTCCAACCTATATGCGATCTTTCTAATTTGCTCGATTATCGAAAACGGTCCAACAATTTTTGGAGCTAACTTTCCTTTGCTTCCAACCCGAACAAAATGCCTCAACGGTGAAATCTTCACGAACACCATATCGCCAACGTCGAATTCCAAATCTTTTCGACGCTTATTAACATAAATCTTTTGACAATCTTGAGTTGTCTTCATTCGTTGTCGAACGATCTCGATACAATTCGAGGTTTCTCTTATCATCTCAGGCCCAAGTATCAACTTATCTCCAGTCTCTAACCAACACGCCGGAGAATTACACGGTCTACCATACAACGCCTCATATGGTGCCATCCCAATGCTCGACTGGTAACTATTGTTATATTCAAACTCGACTACGTTTAGATGGTCTTCCCATAATCCTCCGAAGTCTAACACACAAGCCCTCGGGAGATCTTCCAAAACTCGGTCAACCCTCTCGGTTTGACCATCAGTTTGGGGGTGATAAGCCATGCTCAAACACAACTCGGTTCCCAAAGCTTCTTGCAAACTTTTCCAAAATCCACTCGTAAACAATGGATCTCGATCACTTATTATGCTCTTCGGGATACCATGGAATCGAACTATCCATTTTTTATAAAGCTCAGCCAACTTCGATGTTGTCCTGGTTGATTTGACAGGAATGAACCTTGCAATTTTGGTCAAGTGATCCATGATGACCCAAATTCCTTTGTTTCCTGCCCTGGTTCTAGGTAGTCCATCGACAAAATCCATCGATATCTGCTACCACTTCCATGTAGGAACTTTCAATGGTCGAAGCAATCCACCCGGCTTCTTCTATTCAGCTTTCACTAACTGACAGTTCATGCATTTGGAAATAAACTTTCCAATGTCTCTTTTCATCCCTTCCTAGTTGTAAGATTGCTTCATATCTTAATACATCTTATTACCACCAGGATGAATCATCAACTTCGAGTGATAACATTCTTTCAGAATCCCATCTCTCAATATGTCGATATCAGGAACAACCAATCGTCCATGCTTTCAAAGCCAACCTACCCGATGAACCTCGAACACTTTATCCACTGGTTCCAACCTCTGAATAAACTCAACAAACTTTGCATATCACTTTCGGATCTCTCCAATCCTTTCGATGAGAGTAGGTATTATCGACAAACTTTCCAACGTTTCAGGTTCCAAATCACATCATGGTCTGAAATCTAATCTTGCCAAGTACTCGAGGCTTTTCCATTCCATAAACATCGCTCCCAATCCCGCAGTCTTCGACTTAGTGCATCTGCAACTGCGTTACCTTTACCAGGGGTGTAGGCTATACCAAAATAATACGATGTCAGAAACTCTAACCACCTTTACTACCGATGATTCAAATTCTTTTGGGAGAAAAGATACTTTAACGACTTGTGATCCCTAAACAACTCGAATCAAACTCCCAATAGGTTATGTCTCCATATCTTCAGAGCAAACACAATCGCTGCCAACCCCAAATCATGAGTTTGGTAATTCCTTTTGTGCGGCTCAGCTGTCGACTTGCATAGGCCACAACCTTAGTGCTGCTCCAAGTCCAGTACCACATGTATCGGTGCATACCACCATTTCTTCTTTCCCACTTGGAATCGTCAAAATAGGAGCACTCGTCAGTGTCTCTTTCATGATTCCAAAAGCTTGCTCACACTTCACATCCCATGTGAACACCTGATTCTTTCTCATCAATCCTGCTAATGGTGCAGCTATCTTGGAGAAATCCTTGATAAACCGGTGATAATATCCCGCCAATCCAAGGAAACTCCTAACATCTCTCACATTCTTAGGTCTATCCCAGTCCTAGATTATTGCCACCTTAGCGGGGTCAACCGTTATTCCATTTCCAGAAACAACATGACCTAAGAACCTTACTTCGCTCTTCCAGAAGTGACACTTCGGAAAGTTAGCTTTTAGTGATGCTTTCAAAAGATTTCCAAAACAACTCGCAAGTGCGTCTTATGCTCTTCCCCACTCCAAGAGTAAACCAGAATATCATCCATGAACATAAGCACAAACTTGTTCAACTGATCTCTGAAAACCCTATTTATAAGATCCACGAAATATGCTTGTTAACGATATTTTTCGTCAACACCGGAGATAGGTCCAAGGAAGTGGACCTAAGGGGAAAATAGATTTATTTAGCTTTTATGAATTCGAGTTAGTTCACCGCTTCCTAGATATCAAGGTTCTTTGCCCAAAAGTTTAGTGTCTCTTCCCTCAATGGGGTGAGCATCACGCTTAAGCGACCTAAGAACCAACAATTATCTTGGGACAAGGGTTCCCTTAACACAACCCTCAGTAAAGGCTAAATAGCTTGCAGAAAGGGGTTTCGCACTGACTTTGCGGAAGGGTTTAGGTTTGGTTAAGCGCATGTAAACATGTAGAGGGAAAATAATATGTAGCACTAGTAATAACTAAGAAATTATATGAGAAGGTGATTTCAGTGTCACTAATTAGAGAGAAGGATCCTTTGGGAGGAATGTTCTGACTTTAGGAATCTTATCTCTAATCTTTGGATTGTGGGCGGGGATTTCAATGTCACTAGATTTTTGGGGGAGAGATCACCTAGAGAAGGTGATTTCTCTGATATGGAGGAGTTTAATGACTTTATTTTAGAAAATAATTTGATAGAAGTTCCTTTAAAAAAATAGATCATTTACTTAGTCTAATGCGAGAGAGTGTCCTTCCTTTGCTTTATTAGATAGATTTTTTATTGGCAATGGAATTGAAGATAGGTATTCTTTATGTAGAGCTAAAGGTTTGCCTTTTTTATATTCTGATCATTTCCCTATCATCCTCTCATGTGACTCAAATATTTCCATTAGTAGTAACTTTAAATTTGAGAAGATGTGGTTGTTAGATTCTAGTTTTACTAATTTAGTTTCTGTTAAGTGGAATTCCTTGTTTTATTTTAACAATTTATTTAGAGGTAATTCTGCGAAGATTTTTGTTGTGAAGTTAGGTAAGTTAAGATTTTTTCTCAAACGTTGGAACAAGTTTATCTTTGGTAGTGTTAGAATTAGGAAAGATAAGATTATGTGTGAGTTGTTAGATTTAGATAAGATTAGTGAGTCTAGGATTTCTAATTGCAATGAGAAGGACAGACTTTGCAACCTTAGAAAGGATCTTAAGCTGCTTTTAGAAAAAGAAGAGATCATGTGGAAGCAAAGGTCCCGTGTCCAATGGATTAAGGAGGGGGATAACAACACGAAGTTCTTTCATAGTGTGGCTAACAAGAGGAGGCGTGATAACTTGATTCATTCCATTTTTATTAATGATGTGGAAGTTACCGTTCAGAGGGAATTAAATGAGGCTTTTACCTCGTATTATAAGCAGATTTTTGGAGTTACTATCAAGAGAAGGGTAAATGTTAGACGGAATGGCATTTATCTGTCTGATACTAAGGTAGATTTAGGTAATTTAGACGAGCCTTTCACAGAGCAGGAGATTTGGAAGGCTATATGTGACATGCCTAGTGACAAAGCTCCCGGGTCTGATGGTTTTTCTGTTCTTTTTTATAAGCAGTTTTGGGAGGTTCTTAAATTTGATATTATTAGCTTGTTTAATGATTTTTATAGTGGTAATTTAAGGTTAGGAAGTTTTAATTTTGCTAACGTTATTCTTATTCATAAGAGAGAGGGTGCCAATTCCCTTAAGGATTTTAGGCCTATTTCCTTAATCAATGTTTCTGTTAAGATTATTTCCAAAGTCCTCGCCAATAGGCTTAGTATTAGTATGAATGATCATATTGACTGTTCCCAAACTGCCTTTATTAAAGGCAGAAATATTGTAGACAAAGTGGCCGCTGTGCAGAAATATATTAATGTTTATTGTAAAAACAATTTTTCCTATGCTATTTTGAAGTTAGATTTTGAGAAGGCGTTTGATTCCGTTGATTGGGATTTTATTTGCGAGCTTTGTCTTGCTAGGGGTTTTAGTGTCCGTTGGATTAATTGGATCATGCTTCTGCTTAGGTCTGGTTGTTCTAGTGTTGTGGTTAATGGGGTTATGGGTAAGAATATTCAATCTAAGAGAGGTCTTAGAAAGGTGATCCCTTATCACCTCTTCTTTTTAATTTAGCGGTTGATGTTTTCTCTAGAATTATTAAGAGAGCTGTTAGATTAGGTGTTCTTGGTCATATTGGAAATGAGGAATTTAATAATGAAATATCTATTCTCCAATTTGTGGATGATACATTACTATTTTCCTCTCACTTGCCTAAGCATATTGTTGCTTTAAAGTTTATTCTTTATTGTTTTGAGATGTTATCGGGTCTTAGAATTAATTTCGATAAGAGTGCATTAATGGTTCTTAATGATCGAGATAATGTTGAGTCTCAGGTTGTCGGCACCTTGAACTGTTCTATCATGAATTTTCCTTTTGATTATTTGGGCTTTAAGATTAGTCCTTCGAAACTTAAGAAGGATGATTAGTTAGTTATTATTGATAAGATCAATAATAGACTATCGAGTTGGAATAATATATTTCTGTCAAGAGCTGGTAGACTTATTCTTGTTAATTCAGTGTTGTCTGCTATTCCTACTTATTGGATGAACGTTCATAGATTCCCTCATTGGTTCATAGAGAAGATTGACAGAATCAGGCGTAATTATCTTTGGAATGGTGTTCCTATTTGTAGAGGCTATAAATGTCTTGTAAATTGGGAGGTGTGTTGTAAACCTAAGAAGGATGGGGGCCTAGGAATCATTAATTTGTATCATTTTAACTCTGCTTTATTAGCCAAATGGATTTGGAGGTTTAGAAGTCCTGAAGTGTCGGCTTCTTGGAAGACTATTGTTGCAAAATTTTATTATTCTGGGGATGAGTATATTGTCGGGTCTAATTCTATTTGGATTAATAGATTATCCTTTTTTTGGAAGTCTGTGTTAAAGTGTTTTGATTTTTTTTAATTTAGGCTGTAAGTTGACTGTTCATTTGGGAAATCTTACTTTCTTTTAGCATGATGCTTGGATTTCTCGTTTTCCTCTTAAAATTGAGTTTAGTGAGATTTATAATAATTGTTGCTTTAAGAATGCTTTGATTATGAATGTTTATAGAAGTGATTTAGATCCCCCGTGGGAGTTCTCTTTTGATAGTATTTTAGTAGGTGATTTGTTAAGACAATTAGCCTTACTTAAAGCTAAGTTAGCTTTATATCACTTAGATGATAATGATGACTGTATTAGTTGGGGTTTTGATAAGAGTTTAGTGTTCTCTGTTAATTCTATGTATAACTTTATTAATTTTTCTGGTGTTTCCTTGTTCCCTTTTAAGTTTCTTTGGAAATCCAATTCTCCTTCTAAAGCTAAGTTTCTTATGTGGTTGCTTATTCATAAGAAGCTTAATACGGTGGAGTTTTTAAGGAAGAAGAACATTATTTTTGATGTTAAGTGTGGTTTTTGTAATCTTTTGGATGAAGATGTGGATCATCTTTTTTTCTCTTGCAATATTTCCAAGTTTATATTAATTATGGTTTTAAGGATTTTTGTTTTTGGTAGTTTTGCCTCTTTAAGCAGCTGTAGAGATTATTGGGATTGGTTTAGATTTTCTATTAATTCTAGGCAGAAACATGTTTTGGATTCTTTAGTTGTATCATATGTTGGTTCATCTGCTTTGAGAGGAATCAGAGGTTTTTTCATTCTATTTCAATGTCTATTGACATTTTAATCATTAGGATTGTTAATTATAGCCTAAATTGGATGTATATCTCTCATTTTAAGTTTTTTGGTGATTTGTGTTTTGAGAGTTATTTGCTTAAGGTTAGATCTAATTTGAGTTTATTTATTAGAATTAATAGATATTTTAGAGGTTGTATTTATCGTATTTGTTGTTAATTCGTCTTTTTCTTTAGTTTGTTTATTAGGTTTTTATTCACATATATGTATGGTTATATTTGTGTCTATATATATATATATATATATATATATATATATATATACTTTGTTAGGTATATATATACACACATATATATATACACATATACTCATATATATATATATATTGTGTGTGTGTGTGTGTGTGTTGGCTACTTATGGTTTGTTTAGTGTATTTCAGGTTTCAGGTTGTTGATTTATGCAGAGGAGCTTAGTGGCTTGCTGTATGGATTGGAGATTGGTTATGGCTTTGGAGTTTTTGTTTGTGATTTCGGAGTGTTATTGTAGATGTTCTGTTATCCTGTTTTTTTGTAGATTGGTATGTCTTGTTATTATATTGGGGTAGATATACTTCAATATCGGGTGGTGGCTTTGCGGAATTCGATATTGGAGTAGGATGGGCGACTTTGGTTGTCGACATAAACAAGATGTCGATAACCAAAACATCGAAAAATCCTGGTAATTAGTGAAAGAAATTAGAGGGTGAGGAAAGATAAGATAGAAAATTAGAATAGAAGAAGAAGAAGAAGAACACAACATCAGAGTAACACGAATCTCACAGCGGAACGAATAACATATAACATATCTTTGAAATAAAAGATTTATATGTATACAATAACATTATCAGAGTACATCACTTACAACACAGTGGAAATAACTATAGCTATATGATCCTGAAGCCTCCTGCTCTAGCTCTTCAACTATATCTGTAAAATCCCGACTACTTGACTGCCCGTACAAATTTAGGCACCCAAGAGTTTAGGGAAAACAACACAAAATAAACTCCGGGTCAGTCATGGGACTGGTGTGAGTAAAAACAGTCGAACAAGTAAACGATATCTCATAAGACCACGCCGCATAACGGAACGGGTTTTTCCCTTATGAGAATCCAAAATATCTTTATATCAAAAACCCTTTGATATTATAATAATGTCTATCAACCACAGTATATATATAATCATCTAGCAGAAACGCTTTCATCTCACGTTCTACATATATAGTATACAATCAAAACCGCAAGCACGTATTGGGTAATGGATTTCCAACTATGACAAGGTATGGAACCACCTTTCGCTCGTGTATCTCTAGAGAGGAATACACTGGGTTCAACAAGAACATCTTGCAACCCGGCCACACATGACCGACCACTCATTTCGCTTGAGCGTATCGAATGTATATCACCAACGGCTGGGATCAGCAACCGTTTCCCGAATGGGACAGCATCAACAATAGATTTTTAGAAGTAAATGAAACTCTAGATCAGGTGATTATACACCCTACTTCGGTGCGACCGACTTAGCCATGCTGCCTGCCCAATTTCTATCATTTACCGGATGTGAGGCTAGAAGCTACGCTTATCATCACATCAGATTCACTTTGAATGCCACATCATCAAATCCATCAAATCACCGATTGACGTCCTCAACAATACATTATGTGTTAGCTAAAGAAGTTTCCTTCTACGCTTATCTGAACAGTTTATAATTTCATGTTGTATTTTTTAGAACTGTTAGGTATTGGCTGATTGACTGTGTGTTGACTGTTTGATTGAACTGCTAGTCAGTTAGTTGAATTTCTATATTGATTCTGTTTAATAGAATATATCATATGGGACTGAAAAGTGATGTTATCTATATTGTTTAACATATGTGATGCAGGGAAACAGGTTGGAGGAATCCAACTGGATCCCTCAACAATTATTTTACTGTTTTCATATATTGTGATATATGATGTGTTATATAATCTGTTATGGATTATGGGTGTTGGAATGTATTGTTGAGGACGTATAAGGAACTTCTTTAGCTAACACATAATGTATTATTGAGGACGTCAATCGGTGATTTGATGGATTTGATGATGTGGCATTCAAAGTGAATCTGATGTGATGATAAGCGTAGCTTCTAGCCTCACATCCGGTAAATGACAGAAATCGGGCAGGCAACATGGCTAAGTCGGTCGCACCAAAGTAGGGTGTATAATCACCTGATTTAGAGTTTCATTTACTTCTAAAAATCTATTGTTGATGCTGTCCCATTCGGGAAACGGTTGCTGATCCCAGCCGTTGGTGATATACATTCGATACGCTCAAGCGAAATGAGTGGTCGGTCATGTGTGGCCGGGTTGCAAGATGTTCTTGTTGAACCCAGTGTATTCCTCTCTAGAGGTACACGAGCGAAAGGTGGTTCCATACCTTGTCATAGTTGGAAATCCATTACCCAATACGTGCTTGCGGTTTTGATTGTATACTATATATGTAGAACGTGAGATGAAAGCGTTTCTGCTAGATGATTATATATATACTGTGGTTGATAGACATTATTATAATATCAAAGGGTTTTTGATATAAAGATATTTTGGATTCTCATAAGGGAAAAACCCGTTCCGTTATGCGGCATGGTCTTATGAGATATCGCTTACTTGTTCGACTGTTTTTAAACTGTTTTTACTCACACCAGTCCCATGACTGACCCAGAGTTTATTTTGTGTTGTTTTCCCTAAACTCTTGGGTGCCTAAATTTGTACGGACAGTCAAGTAGTCGGGATTTTACAGATATAGTTGAAGAGCTGGAGCAGGAGGCTTCAGGATCATATAGCTATAGTTATTTCCACTGTGTTGTAAGTGATGTACTCTGATAATGTTATTGTATACATATAAATCTTTTATTTCAAAGATATGTTATCTGTTATATGTTATTCGTTCCGCTGTGAGATTCGTGTTACTCTGATGTTGTGTTCTTCTTCTTCTTCTATTCTAATTTTCTATCTTATCTTTCCTCACCCTCTAATTTCTTTCACTAATTCCAGGATTGTTCGATGTTTTTTTGTAGATTGGTATGTCTTGTTATAATATGTGTGCTCTCTTCGTTTTTGAAGACCACACATTTTTTGTTTCAAAAAAAAACTAAGAAATTATATGAGAAACTCATAAGGAAATATACTAAGTATTGATCCACTCTTTATTGATCTTTGATTTAGAATACACAAGTGATTACAACCCAAAATCCTCAATTTGATGTAGGAATTAGGGTTTACTCTAGAGAAAGGAGTACAAGATTGAGAATGAGAAAATCACCCCCAAAATTAGACCCCTGGGGTCTTATTTATAGAAAAATCGGGGGCCCTTTTGCTATTGGGCCAGCAGTACCCCTGTCATTCGCTTTTCTCTGTTGTTCCATAACTAGCTTTCGATCCCCTTTTCTTTATGTTCTAAAGGCTTTGCTTAAGGCTTTTCGAGGTGCCGGTTCATGATTTCGGGAGGAGGGTTCCAGTCTGTGGAGCTCCATTTTGATTCCTTGTCCTCCCATTTTGTATTGACCTTGAGTTTGTAGGTGAGAATGGCTTTCAGAAGGCTTTGGCTTTCGTGTGTCGGCCTCCGGATGCATGCTTCCCGGTGTGGACTCTAGACCTTGTTATTAATTTTCTGTGGAGCTTGCCTGTGTGATTCAAGTGAATGGTTGTCGGGACCGTCACCCCTGTCGGTATCAACACTAAGAAGATTAGCGTGGATAGCTTGCCTCTCTTCTAGGGGTTCAGGCTTGCCTGTCGGTAGGCTCTTGCAGTATATCATTACTTCTTCGGGAGGTCGCTTACGGTGCTTTGTTAGTTACTCATTAGAGTGTCCTTTCGATAATCATCTACGAAAGGTTTCGTAAATGGTTCCCGGATGATTTCCCTGTTCTTTTGGTGCTTCTGCTTCTTGATGTATCGGTATTAAGTAAGTTAATACCGACATCCCTCCCTCCTTGGTCTCGATGTGTAAGTTCCTAGTTTTCCTCCTTATGGGCTTCCGGTTCATGAAGCCCTTTTGTTATCTTTCTTTAGCATTGGAACTACCCTACTGGTATCCTTTCTTTGTATAGACTTGGAGCTCTACCGACGATGGTGTCGGTTGCCAGCTTTCAGATAATTTACCTATGCTGTCGGTTTTTCTGTTGTCCAGCTTTTGTTGCCGGAAGAGTCCTTTCTGCTTGTGGCGGTCTGTTACCCCTTCACCGCCAGCTAGTCTCGGTGCTTTATTTTGGTAGTGACAACGCTGGTGTGTTAGTCAACCCAAATGGCATCACCAACCATTCGAAGAAACCGGATGGTGTCCTAAAAGCAGTCCTCGACACACTATCTGACACGAACCAAACCCCCGCTCCACGGTGGCAAGGTCGGCCTTTGGAAAATAACACATTAATCACATAAACAGACTACATAATATAGCGTAATACATAAAATCAGAGAATAATTTACATCATATCATAACAACAGAATCATAATCATCATCAGAGTTACACAGATACAGGATCCTACTTAGTAGATAACAAGTTTCATCTAGTAGATAATAAGTCTACAATGGAATCAAATATAAACATACACAAGATAATGTTTAAGAGTTCAAAAGAAATGATAAAAAGATAGGACATCGTCTTCAGCCAAAAGAGCACCAATGCTACGGTGCATATCCAAAAGAAAGCGAATCACCTGTTCACTTGGCTGGCCGTGTAAAAATTTAGGCACCCATGCAAGGGAAAAAAAAACTACGAGTCATTCATGGGACTGGTATGAGAAATTCCACAGTTACTTAACTTAATTAAGAATGAGGCAGATCACAGGACCCGCCGTATGTCGTGGAACGGGTTTACTCCATTTGATTGCCGATGCATAAAATAAAGTAAATCAAGTAAATAACTCAATGCTTTTAGAAAAATGAAGGCCTTATAAGACTCAGGTCCCATCACACAATGCAACGCAAGCCAGAGGATTGAGTTTTACCTTATAATGGCCAAACATGCTTGATATGCTTTAAAACAAACCATTTGGATATTACTATAGGTGCATAGTGTATAAAACAACTTCAAATATAAATATATCAATCATAGACGGCATAGGTACCATATATTATGTCGCTATATAGGTTTAAAATTAAAACTGCATGATGTTGTATTGGAAATTGGATTTCTGTCATGAGTCAAGGCAAGGGATGGTCTCCTTACCGATTCGGATCGCCTCTAGCAAGATGACCCAGGACTCAGACGCTGGTGAGCCCTTGGATCCTGCAAGGCCGGTACTCTCTTACTTTTAAGGATTAATTATTCCTGAACAATACGTTTTCCAGTCCTATAGGACCTATCACTCGTGCCTTTTCGTCGGCTCTATATCCAAGGCACCTCACAATCCATCATCCACATAAGTAAAAATATGTAGGCTCATACCATGACACAAATTCTAGCTAAAAAGAAATGTATGCACTCCTTGCGTCCCTTATCTCATTTTTGACTCATACCGGGGTGTTAGGTTCGCGAATTAACGCTATACACAAAGATAGGCTACTTAAAGCTGTGCTTTGATCATCATCTACAAGACTCTGCTTTTCAGAAAAAGCCTTGATTACTTGCATCTTGGAATGCCACACTGTCAATCCATGCTATGTCATTGATTTCCCCCAATATATAACCTCTAAGCTCGTACATCTCAGAGAAGGGTGTTAAGCAAGAGAATAAATTCTCCACGACCAAACAGATATATATTTAGCAGAGATCAACAACGTAGCACACACTACAATGTCAAACATACAATCCATTCAAACGTCCATTCTAGGTCTGAACGAAACTGGAGGCACCTTATTCCTCGTTCCATATGTCCAATACAAAAGAGAGGTCCTCGCATATCCAAACAATCAACAAGTATGTCCGGACAACTACTACTATAACCCCTTCAAGGGAACTACCCATATCCAAGGCATCAGTAGTAATCCATTCTATGTGAAGATTGGTCGGTCATGCGTCGTCTTCATTATCTTTGACTTCTTGTCGTCGTTTAATTATTTCAAATGAGATTTAACTCAGTCTTTTCAAATAATTCTCATATAAAGTTTCAAATAAAATTCTTTCCTTTGGTTAAATCATTGGCCTTCATCATCCACTACCATAGGGAAAATTGTTTATTCGAGAATTTAATTCGGTCATCGAATTAAATACTACAGTCATATCATATTCATAATTCATTTTATACGTTTCATGTCAAATCATACTTAACCATTTTTATTTTTACAAACCAAACGAAATTGGTTTGCATGCATTTTAAATCGCTTAAAATAATTTAAAACGATTTAACAAACGATTTCATAGAAATCGAGCCGTAGAAATCTAGAAATTAATGAAATCGAAAAGTCACAAACAAAGGAGAATAGGGCCTAAACTCGGCTGACGGACGTCTGATTCACCCCTAGACAAACATCTGTTCTCAAGGAATAAAATTCCAGAGAGCTTGAACAGACGTCTGACCATATATGATCAGACGTCTGAGCTGATGCAAACGTCTGTTTATAGGGAAAATAAATTCCCGAGAGTTTGAATAGACGTCTAACCCTATATGGTCAGACGTCTGAGCTGTAGCATGTATTTTTTTCTTGAAGGTCTTGAACAGACGTCTGATCCCCCTCTGGACAAACGTTTGTTTATAGGGAAAAATATTCCTGAGGGTTTGAACAGATGTTTGACCCTATATGGTCAGATGTTTGACCCTATATGGTCAGATGTCTGAGCTGTAGCCTGGGCAATTGTTTCACAGAAATTCGACTTAAAACGGATTCTGTATAATCAATTGAAGTTCAAAACGCAATATTACGAACTACAGCAATGTTTCGAGTTTGTTTTATATTAAATATAAATTATATATTCAAACTCCGTTTTAATAAACGAAATAAATCAAATTATAATCTCAATTCAATATTTAATATAATAAAATATATTAAATATATAGCCACTAAAAATACGGGACGTTACAATGGTCATCGGGACGGTTTCGTGATTAGGGTTGCTCACTTCGGTGGCAGCCCGATTGAATCGATTGAGATAGTTTCTCAAGGGCTCGCCCCTCCCTTGCTTAAATGTCGAAATATCCATGACATGCTTTGATTTAGTGGCATGGAGACAGAATTGATTCAAGAATTCCTCGCTCAAATCTTTAAAGCTCGGGACCAACCTTGCAGGTAGGCGCACGAACCACATGAGTGCCACTCCGCTCAAAAAGATCAGAAAGGATTTGCATTTAATAGTGTCGGGAACAACTGCCACCTGCATATGCTTCGAGTACCTCATTAGATGTTGTTGTGGATCGGTCGTACCGTCATAATGGTTCATTTGGGGCATATTGAATCTCCATGGGAATTCTGCTCGTTAAATGTCATCAGTGAATGGTGTATGGCTTCGGTCGACTCCCAGCCCTCATTCCAGTGTCATCTACTGTCATTCATAATCTGTTGTACCATAGCAGTCAGATTCGGAGGAATGACTGCATCTCGGTCAGTCTACTCAACCGACCGGCCTCTTCTGGCTCTCTCACTGGGTAACGTTGTATGACTTGCCGTCCAAGCAGTCCTTCTTCCTCCCTGCGTATCTTGGTTAATCATAAGATTCCAGGGGGGGATGTATAGGGGCTCATCTGCTTGGATAGCATTCTGATGAGCAGGAGGAGAGGCTTCTTGGTTTTGTGAAGCAACAGGACCGACGGCCTCCGCCTCAGGCTGAGTGTTATCGCATGCCCCCGGCTGGTCCGGACGTCCCTCAAGACGCAATTGGCGAACATTCTCAGCTCTTTCTAGAGAACATCGAGGCTGACGTGGATCCTCGCTTCCCTCGGATGATGATAAGCTCTCCGAAATATGGTCTAATTAGGAAGGAGGGAGCTGTTGGTCCCTAACCTCCTGAGCTTGTTGATTCCTAAACTCCCCCCATTGCCTTGACATGCGATTCATGTCCTGTCGCATCATAGAATTCTCTCGAGCAAGAAATTTTAAGGCATCCGTAGTCTCCCGGAGCTGATTGAGCATAGTCATAAACTCATCTCGAGTGGCGAAAGATGAGGATGGATCTGGATCTGCTATGGGAGGCAATACAGGTTGATCAGATGTAGTTTCAAGTGCAGCCGATCCGTCGGTTGCTTCTATAGATGTCCCAACCTGCAGTTGTTTTCCGATATTACGGGTTATTTTTCCAGCCACAACTCAGCAATGTATGTACGAAGAGAGGTTGGATTTCGTCTCGGACTTGGTGGTCCGAAAGTAGAGCAAAAATCCGTCTTAGGCTGAGAATATCAATTCTCAATGAAAGCACCAAAGTGTTGACACCAAAAATTGGTACAACACCCAAAGAAAGGGTTATGTAGAGAATAAATGAAGATAAATGATTGTAAAAACTGAAAATGGAAAAATCACACACAAATTTATAGTGGTTCGGCATTAATAAGCCTACTTCCACTTTATAATCTCTTATATAGACTTTCAACTATTTGGCGGAATAGTTACAACGAGAATACATCAAGAGATCAACAAATATTTGAAAGCTAGAGTATTCAAACTTCCAAAAGTCCCTTCTTCTAAGTTCAAAAGGGGTATTTATAGTTGATACAGTGCTTGAGCTGGCTTGGACACGTGTTGTAGGATCCTAAGGAGTAGTTAGTTCTTAAGAAGTATTTTTCTCCTAAGGAATTGGTACTCCTCGAATTACCGGTAATAGGTGGCAACCGTTCCGTCCAATTCGGATGGCTTGGAGCGGGTAAGGTCAGGCGTGAGCTATTCTTCAGGCAGGCATCAGGTTCGCATCTGGTGTGGGTGATAAACTCAGGTGACAGGCCTCATCGGTCGGCCCACTTCTTGACTTTAGCTACCTTTCTCGGGTATCCAAGGCACGGGCCCATGGCATTGTCGAGTTTTGATGGGCTGGCCGAAAGGCCCATCAACAACCAAGTAATCCATAGTATAGCTCCAGCTATAATCCAGGATCCTGCTCTATAAAATATCTGCAAAACCAAAATTACGAGCTGCCCGTATGGAAAATATGTGCACCAGAGTTTAGGTGGGAAACAATAAACTCCAGATCAGTCATGAGACTGGTATGAGAACCAAAACAGTTATTTACTTTATTTTAAATTTAGGTAAAACATGGGACCATGCCGTATAACACAGAACTGATTTTCTCCACATGAATATCAATAATAAAACTCGCAATGGTTTTTGAAAAATGAAGTTATTAGAAGACTCAAGTCCCATCACACAATGCAAATGTAAACCGGAGGATAAAGTTTTACCTTATAATAGCCAAACATGCTTGATATGTGAAATTTCTCTTTAATTACTACTAGTGCATAGTGTGGAAATCAATTTCAAAAATAAATATATCAATCTTAGATGGCATAATACCCTATCCTATCATGTCGCCATATAGGTTTACAACTAAAAACGTGAAGTTTGTATTGAAAATTGTATTTCCATCAATGACCAAGCTAAAGGATCGCCTTATCCAACTTCGGACCATCTCTAGCAAAATGTTGTCGGGATCACAACACGTGCCCCTTGGAACGGCAGAGCCGACCCACCAATTCACGATGAGTTGGACAATTACTTGAACATAACGTTCCCCGGTCATATCAGACCTTCATATGGTTCGGTTGTTTTGACCATCATCCGAGGTGCCTCAATTCCAACATCCACATAAGTAAATCTACCTAGGATCCATACCATGGCAGAACTTTTAGCTAGAAGGAAACATATGTGCTTTCTTTGATGTCCTTCATCCTGTTTTCGGCCATTTCCGGGTTGTGAGCCTTGCCGAAGTCACGTTTCAACACAAAGTTATGCTATATCAGCAATGCTTCGATCGTCATTCACAAAGCTCTGCTTTTAACAAGAAACTTTGATCAATCAGCAAATTAGCATGCCACGTCATCAATTCACACATATGATCGGTTTCTATTAATAATATAACCTTTGAGTTCATACATCTCAAAGAAGGTGTTAAGCTAAGAGAATAAATTCTTCGCCACCACAGATATATCATCAATAGCAACTAATAGATTATGTTATGAAATAGAACGTTAGACACACATCCACTTACAAGTTCATTCTAGGTCTGAACGAAATTGAAGGCACCTTATTCCTCGTCCCCTAAGGGAGAGAGGCCCTTGCATTTCTGGTCAGTCTCCAAGTACGTCAGGACGACCACCACTTTAACCTTATAATGGGAGCTACCTAAGTCATCAGCAATAATCCAAACGATGTGAAGATCACTGGTCTTCAACCATCGTCTTCAATATCTTCGACAATCGCCGTAGTGTTATTTAGAATGGGTCGAAACCCGGTCATTTTGAATAAATATCGCATCATTAAAATCAAATGATAGATAAACATAAAATAAGCCTCATTCCAATTCAGAATATTCTTTTACACAAATATCTTGTACATTGGGAGTTACTCCCTTAAATCTTATTAAAGATTTATAAGATCTCTTTTCTCAAACTTAACTCAAATCAAAGTTTATAAGCTTTATTGGGATTATCGAGCCTTACAAAAAATAATCTCTCATATCGTTATACTATTCCCATCCTATTCATCCCATGTAGCAAAACCAGTGGTACTACATATCTAACACCCCTCGTGTTTGTAAAGTTTAATTACCTTATTTCATCTCAAATCTTTGTTGAAAGATTTATTAAAACTCCAACATAGTTTTAATCTCCATTTCGTTCAACCAAATCTTTATTGAAAGATTTATTAAAACTCGAACTTGAGAAATCATCTTTCCTTTAACTGGGTTAAAGAAAAAATGTTATTTAAAACATCATTCACGATAAACCCAAAATCAACCTTACACTCAATTCCAATTAAATTTATTAATTGGAAAACTTCACTTTGGAAACTTCATTAATCATAGTTAAAAGAATTATTTTTCATAAACTTCATTTTCAATCGGGTTTAGGAATAGTGTTATTGAAGACACCATTCACGAAAAACCCAAAATCTAATTTGATATCAAATGTAAGGTTTAAATAGAAATCACCTCGACTTATATTCAATATCAAATTCTGAAACCAACAGATACCGTATAGGGAATAACAAAATTTCTATTTTTCAAATTCCTCAAAACAGTATCCGTATAATTACGGAATCCAATATTAGAATATATAGAGATTATTTCCATTCAAATCTAATATTCGTATATTGGAAAAACTTAACTTAGTTAAGTACTTATTAACTTCAAAACTGTTTCATTCACTTTTCTCAAAATCGCTAATTTCCACAAAATAGCTTTATATTGTCTAAATCTAAATATATTTAGTCCAAATAACTTTTAAATCATTTATTATGTTTTATCATTATTTTCCCTATTTTTAATAAATTAAAAATAGCTCAATTCATTAAAAACCAATTTCAGGTTATTAACAACAATAGCGCTATTTTTATTCAAATTTGATTTAATTTTTTTCTTAAAATCTAGCCATTAGATTTTGAAACTTTTCTTTTCTATTGATAGCTCTTTTCAATTCAAACTCAATGCTTGCAGTTTCGGGAAAATCTGACGGTCGGATCTCCCGGTACGTCCATTTGAAATAAATGGTTGAAATTCGTGAACGGTGGCTACGCGACACGTCCTATTCAAACCATTTTATTATTTAAAATAAAATTCATCAATTCCGTTCAAATATATTTTATAAATTTGTTTTTAAATCAAAATTGAATACATTATATTATTATAATATTAAAATAATAATAATTTCAAAATATAATATTTTGAAATCCAAATTTTCTCAATATCCATTATAAAAATAAATAAGATCAATGGACAAATCCATTTGAGTTAAAAACGTAATTTATATACCTAACTCGAATTCACATTTTGAAATTACTATTCATTTCAAAGTAAATCTGAAAGCATGCCTTTGTAAATTGAAAATTAATTCAAATAAAATTCTTACTTTTGCGAAATTTATTTGTAATCACTTAAGATACATTTCCAAACTATTTTGAATTTAAAATTCAAACGTTTATTTTTCACCTAATATTTTAATTTTAAAATATTCAAATTAAATTCCAAATTGGAATGAGATTCAAACAATTACCATATAATTTAGTTTGTATGGATTTCATACATCATTAGCATCCATATTAACTACCATCCATCAACCAATACTTGTAATAAAAGCGTTTCTATGGACAACGCTTATATTCACAGTTTTGTAATAATAACGATAATAACTGTAAATTTCATCTATCAATCATGAAGCAAACATTGCAATGGTAGGCAATCAATACATATTCAGATATGATTATAATAACTATAAAAATTAGTTGAGTGAGAGATTTCTCTCATTTATTGTTTCTCGTTAAATAATGATAAACATCGATTGATTCAGATCGGGCATTTTATCTTGCCATAAATTGCAACGAGCTCCAAATCGCTCTAAACCAGAAGCCTGCGTCCATACGGTTCCAATGGATCATGTTTCGTCAAATTTTGATAATGTTTGAAAAAATTATTACAAATTTAATACATATACACGTTATTAACTTAAGTAATTATACATTTAATTGTCCTTAATCCATAATTTGTGCGCTAACCCTTTTTCCATTTCACTGGCTCGAAACTACTACACATTAACACAGCGATTGCTCCACCTTTGATCTCCATTCTCTCCCTCGTTACTTCACTAAACCCGAAACCAAGACCACCAACATTCTTCTCTCACCTTGCTCGTCCCGGCCATCACCACTTGATCAAGCTCGCATCCTCCATACTCTTCATGTTCTAAGACCATACCCCCATCCCCCATGATAACCCATGACACAATATGATGTCGAATCCCCCAAACCTTCCTCAAACGATGCTAAACTTCTCCACTAACAACCTACAACCCTCCAAAATAACCAACGTCGACCAAAACAACCCTTAATTGCAACCCTAGCCAGCGGCATGAAAATGATAGCAAGCAAAAATGGTTCGAACATGGCAAAATTCATATGAACGTGAAGAGCAACATCCTAGGAGTTTAAATACATATGTATTATGATTTATAAATTTTTATTTCAATTGATATGATTTGTCCAAGCTCACGTTTTGGATTTTGATGAAGAATAAATGGCGGCATGAATGGCTGACTGGGGAATGAAATAAGGTAAGGTTTAGGGATGTAAGTATATTATGTAGCAAGGTAAATTATTTTTTATTAAAATTTATATTTAGTGATATTCAATCGTTGCTTACATTTATCGTTTAAAAATTCGTATGACCACATACGAACTCCAATTTTGATGAAAATGGACAAGCAGCTATGGTTTGACGTTACGGACCCAACGAAACTTGTTTCGTCAAATTCCGAGTCTGTTTGCTCACACAGCGTATTTTTAAAGTCCAATTATTGATCAGTTCAGATTTAAATTCCGCACGATCTCATACTAACTCCGATTGGTGCGAAATTTGAAATCTAGCAATAATTTATTATTCTGGATCCAAAAAAAATAGTTTTGTTGAAAACAGAGGTCGTTTGCAAAATGGCTATTTTTAAAGCCTAAATAAAACTAATAAAATATAAATAAATTCAAAAATAGTTCAATTTAATAATAATAATAAATTAATATTATCGTATATATCCAAATAGAATATCATATAATTTAAAAATAAACATACTTGGGTTTATAACTCGATATTTTCAAAAATCAAGTTAAATCAATATTCAATTTCATAAAAAACCCTTTTAATTTATTTAATAAATCATTATAATTTATAAATGAATCCATAGCGACTACTTGAAATTTTGATTTGGACATAACTTTGAAATCTCGATTTTCCACTTTCAATAGAAAACTATATTTCAATATCCTAACGTTTCTTGTTTTAACGAATTCTGACTTATACTGAATTATGTATATTCAATTGAAATTCAAACTAAATATTTCAAGCTACCGCGATGTTACATGTTCGTGTTATAATCAATATAAACTTATATGTTCAAACTTCGTTTTAAATAAATTCTAAGTCGTCAATTCTCAAAATAAATCATTTTAAATATTTATTTTCCATTAAATTTTCTTAATAAATTTTGGGTTGTTACAGAAGTGGTCAGCAATAAAAAACGTAGCAGCAATGTTATGTGGGGTATAGCTCGATCCACTCCTCCACTACCCACGTTCAACCCTTTTGCAGTACTGGATGAGGAACTGTCCGAAGAAGACTACGGGGGGCCAATAGAAAGGCTCTATTTTGAAACTTGTTTAGACATTAACACATGGAGAAAAATTAAAAGGAAGACAATCTCCCCTTCGCAATCTAATGCATTTTTGCACACTGACTAGGCTAAATGTAGTTTTGACATAGTGCAGCCAACATAACCACTGTGTAGAGTGGCATGCGTTTCATTTCTCTCGCAAACTTGTAAAACTTGTTTACAAGCTTTGGGAGCCAAGGTATGTTTTAGTTTTATTGCCGACATTTGCTACCATTTTAACCTGAGCGTCGACGGTGCAAATGGCTGGAACTAATGCCTATTATCACGTAGGTCGGTTGTAAAAGCTTCTGTGGTGGCTTCCATTGTTTTTTGTTAACTTTCCCTGTGTTGGTTGCCTATCGTGGTAGTATGTTAATTGTGGTCGACCCTGGTTTTCTTGAGAACAATTATCATTTCTCGTTACGCTTGGGTTTACTTGGTTGCAACCTCGCAATGGGTTTAATTGGGGTAAGTATATACGATATTTTTTGGATAATCAAACTAGGCTCCCAGTGGATTGGATCGTGGGAACTATTTTTCTTGTGGTTGTTTTATCTTGTTCGCTTCATTACCAGTTTGGCCCTTACGATGTCTCAGTAGTAAACACGGGGGTAGTTTCTTATGATTGTTAGTTTTGGGAGGTAGTGTTTTGTGCCTCCTATTTTCCTTTTTTTGTGGTTGCTTTGGATTCGTTCCTATCTTTGCTCTTGCATGGCATTTTCTGTTTTGGTTGCTCTTTTAGTAGTATTCGGTTCCAGTGAGTTGTTCGGGCTGCGCTCGTTGATGTGTTCGCCTCGATGTTTATGCACACTACTCTAGACAATGAAATAGTTATGCTATTTAATGGTCTTTGGTTTTTTAGCTGTGTTTTTCTTGCATTTCCTGCCTTGGTTTCTCCCTATGGACCGGTGTACACTTCTTGTTTGTCGGTGAACAGGTCGGGTTTACTTGGGGCGTACTTCAACTTTACTTCTTATCGATATATGTTGGTTAATATCGGTTGTTTTTCCGCTTACTTCTCCTTACTCTACTTTTCCTACTCTTTTTCTCTTGCCCATCCAATTCCTTGACCTTTTGTATCAGTCACTTCCCCTTCTAGTTTCGCCCCATGGACCGATGTACCCTTCTTGTTTGTCAGTGAACAGGTCGAGTTTACCTGGGCGTAATTCGACTTTACTTCTGATCGATATAAGCTGGTTTATATTGGTTTTTCTTCCACTTACTTCTCCTTACTCGACTTTTCCTACTCTTTTGCTCTTTGCTGTCTAATTCCTAGACCTTTTGTTATCAGTCGCTTCCCCCTCCGCTAGTTATTCAAGCTAGTGTTAGTGTAGCAGAGATGGACATCGTACAACATGGTGAGACCACCTTTATGGTAGTCCCTACATGTGATCCTATCATGCCTCGTTTCCCCCTATGGGTAGCATGGGAGAATTTCGGCTTATCAACGATTGTCTAAATCGATTAGCTGAAAACACATCACTTTGTCTACATGTTAACCGTATGGGACATAACTCGAACTCCTCTAATTCAATTCTTTCTTTTTCACTCCGCCAGTCTAGGAGTCGAGCTATTCCCAAAGTCCTTCGTGAACGGTCCCCCTCTTCTGCTTCTACCCCGTGCACCATTATGACTAGAGCGCAGGCCGCGAAGGAAATTAACTATAGGTTCATAAGAAGGCACTTGTATCTCATCTGAACCTCCTTTTTGGAGTAACTATCCATTTACATTGTATTCTTTCTTTTTTGGTTTCTTGTTTTTCGATTTGACTGCGGTATTTTTCCATGGTTAACTGTCTTTTTTGGAACATTCGTGGTATAGGTAACAAAACTTCTATCTCTCATGTCCATCGAATTATCCTTAAACATTCCATTTGTATCGCCGCACTTCTATAACCATTAGTGGGTATAGAGGTGCTCAATGCATTGATCATCAGGTTGTAGTTTGGGGGTGGCTGCTACCACGTCTCCAAGAAAATATGGATTATGTAGGATCGCGATATTTTGGCTTATCTGTTTTTTGATTCAGCAACTTCTAGTCCTATCTTGCGGTTCCCCATCTTTCATCGATCTATTTCTATTCTCTGTTGTTTACGCTCGGTGTGACAAAGAGGAGAGGAAAGGTTTACAATGCGACATTCTATCTATCACCTCTACTTCTACCAGTAACTTGGTCATATGGGGCAACTTTAATGTCATCAACGGGCTGACTGAGAAACTTGGTTAATCTCACATCAATCGTCATGTTGTTGAAGACTTCAATGCTTTTATCCTATATTTGAACCTCTCCGAGGTGTCATTTTTCGGTTCCACTTAAACTTGGTGCAATAACCAATAAGAACAAAACAGAATTCTATCTCGTGTTGACGGGGTGTTTGGCAACGATGGGTGGTTTGCGCAACTTTGTGACCTCTCTCTGGAGCATCTTCATCGTACCACCTCTTATCATTCCCCCATGATCCTCAAATGTTCCCCATTCTTTTTTTCGAGTCCTGAACCTTTCCGCTTCCAAAATATGTAGACTTCTCACCATTCCTTCATCTCGTTTGTTGTCAAGTCTTTGGCAATATAGGTTACCGACAACCCTAGTGCTTGTTTTGCTCGGAACTCAAAGTTGTTAAATCGGGCCTTAAAATTGGAATAGAAAATGTTTTCAAAAACTTCTTCGATCGAGTGCTGGTTGTTGAGGATAATGTTGTTCTCACTGAAGCAACATTTGACTCCGACCCTTCATCCGCTAATCACTCCTAGTTAGCTGCTCAACTCCTATTTAATTGTGAACTTGCTCTAGAAACCTCGTTTTACAGCAAAAAGCTAGGATCAAATGAGTTATTGACGGTGATTCTAACTCTAAATTCTTTCACTCCATCATTAAAAATACAAAAAGATTCTTTCTATTCACCAACTTCGTAAGTTTGACAACTCCTTCACTTTTTCCCATTATGAAGTGGAGGAGGTCCTTCTAGATCACTTTCAGTCTCTTCTGCAATGTCCCTTAGTTAATTTCGTCAATCAGGGTTTGCTTTCCAACTTTCCTCGTTTGGTTACCCCGTCTGATGATCCGGCTCTAACAAGCCCACCCTCTCTTGAGGAGACCTAAAATGTGGTATTCTCCCTTATAGGGAGAGCATAAGGGGGCCTGACGGTTTAATCGATCATTTCTATCGGCATTCTTGGGAAATTATTTCACCGGACCTCGTTTTTGCCATTCGATTATTCTTTTCGACGAGATCCTACCCAAGAGTTGGACTTCGACTAATCTTATTCTCATCCCTAAAGTTATCAACCCTTCGCTCAGTTCTGGCTTTCGTCTTATCAGCCTTTATAATTTCCCCGATAACATTTCAAAGATTTTGGCTTCAAGACTTGCGCCTATTTTAGATAGGGTCTTTACTTCATCCCAAGTGTTTACACCAAAAATGGTCGAAACACCCAAGGTACTAAACTGTACTTCACCAACTTGGTAAGAAATAAGTGGAACCGTGTTTAATTAGCAATCGAAAATAAAAAATGGGATAAAAGTAAAGTAGAGACGAGATTTATAGTGGTTCAGCCGTTAATTAGGCCTACGTCCACTGCGAGGGTAATTTCCATACTTATGATAGAGATTACAAAATACATCAATCCTCTCTTTACATACATCTTCATATTCACTCAATATACCCTCGTTTATAGATCTCAATCCTTGGAATTATACAAGAGGAAGGTGAAATTTGAGGAGAAGAAGGATGGATGAATGATTGAGGAGGAGGATGCTTTTGTCTTCTTTGGATCCCAGGATTGTTCCTGACACCATGGCCGAATCAGTAGTTGAAAATAGAATTTGGCAGCATTTTTATGGTTTCATAGATTGGATCCCTTTTATGTTGGCAGCAATGGTGTATTTATAGATGAGTTCCCCTCGGGGATTGATCTACAACCCGTTATCGCAGGCTGCGGATCGCTCATTCTGTTAATTACAGTCATGTCATTGGCTAGTTGTAGCCAGCTGTCCGTGGCTGTATCCAATTATCATGCGCGAGCAACTTTCTAGAGCGAGTGTCTTGAGTAGTTGAGCGGATCCATAGGAGCGGGCGTTCCTATGAGAGTGACTGCTTTTGGGAAACTCAAAAACTTTTATAGGAGTAGGATGCGGGACATGACTTGATTCTCCCTTGTTCTTTGCACGACCGACCTCCTTGGTTCATGGGCGCTCGTCCTTTTGTTGCCTTTGTATGATGCCGTTTGCCCTTGCAACTATGCTATGAGGTCGCGTCCGCCTATGTTGAATGGGCGACTTGCTTTGTTTCGATGCTTTGAGCGGCTTTGTCCCAATATGAATGACCGACCTTGGCTTCCGCACCTGGATCCTGATTTGCGTCTAACTTGGGTTGGAGACGAGGCCACATAAGATGTTGTGAGCGCTTGTTTTGCAGTTCCATTCTAGGCCCGGTCTTTTGACGGGTAAACATTTGCCCCACGAAGTTCGTTGTGTTTTTTTTTTTTTTTGAAATAAAGACTATGAGCTTCGAAGTAATGAGATGACGTTCCGCTGGATGGATTAAGTTCAACGTTCTGCAAAATAGGCGCACTCACAACTAGCTTATGTTTTCAAAATTTGGGTCATTTCGACAATTGTTTGTCTTTGGACATTTGGCGGGATATTTCCCGGACGCGTTAGACCGGATCACCAGATCTTAATTGAGCCGTCATATCACTAAAAAAGAGCTTCTATTCCTCTTAAATATTGTCTCTTCATTTTACCGCTTTTATATTTCTCCAATAAGCTTATTTTAATGGTGATTTCAGCGTAGAAGACCTCGCCGCTGCTTCTCAAAACTTCGTTTCTCTTTATTTGATTGTTAGTCTTGCCCGATCCTTCTTTGGTTGATGGTTTTCTTCAGCCTTGTTTTTAGCTACAACGCTCCTTTCTTCGAATTGAATTTCGCTTGTAAGTGAATTTCATTCCTTTTACCTCTGATTCTGAGTTAATTCTCTTGATTTTGTAAAAAAGGGTCCTTAATTGGCAACATCGAGTCGATGGAACACATGGTTGTGATATTTGAGATGTGTTGATTTGACTTGGCGTGTATCTATATTTCGCGCAAAATCCTTTGGTTGTTCTGGCTTATGCAATAAATTTTAGCCTTCTTAAATGCTGGCGAGTTATTTACCGAAATGCCTATGAAATGACATTTCCCAATTCGTTTTGCCTTAACAGGAGGAATACTTGCATCATAGCAATAGTTCTGCTCTTCTCTTCTGATTGCTCCTCTGGGAGGTGCGACTACAAGTCGTGACCGGCTAAATCAGAGCCCGTGTTTCTCATACTTTTGAACTCATAACTCTTCCTTTATGCGATTACACTACCAGTAAATCTTTTTTATCGGATAAGACTGACGATCTGGTTTGGAAGATGTGTTCGTCTTGAGTCGCTTCCTTTAGCTTTCTAACAACTCAATTTGTAATTTCCTTTTAAGCATACTTATCTGTGTTGATATGTAACTAACTGCTATTTCGTCTTAATCTCAGTTAACTCATCATGTCTGGGGAACGAGAAGGTCTGGATCAGGCAATTGAGGTTGCCTCGGCTACTGGTTCTGATTTGATTGTTAGCCAGATTCCTCGCTTTTTTGATAGGGTGACGACCGGAAGTCGTAAATCGGCGCTTTCTTTTGATCAGTTTATACAAATGTGCAATCGCTTCAGGTTTTCAAAAGACGAAACCAAATTTCCCAGAAAGGGAGAATTGGTCGATTGTGCGCCCTCTGGGTATGTAGCGGTCAATTATCACATGATGACCAGTGGGGCGATTCCCCCTTTAATCCTTTTCCAGAGTCCATTTTGCGGCAACTGGCCATTGCCCCGTATCAGTTACACCCTAGTGGATATCAAATTCTGCTCGCGCTGTACATACTTTTCATGAAAGTCCGGCAGCAGGAACCCACGTTTGCGGATATTTGTTCTTTATATACTTTTAAGAGAAGGGAGGTAGACGGCCCTTCTTTCTTTTTTCTAGAAAATATGCATGATAGAATTATCACTGGTCTGACGGATGGTGATAAGGGGTTCCCGGATCAATACTTCTTTTTCCGGTGTCCTTGTGGATTCTACGAACGATGGGCAGAAGGAGGTAATTACACCTTTGCTCTTAGAATCCTAACTCCTTTTCTCTTTCTCATCTGGCTTTCTTTGTAATTCTTGTAGTGATTCTTTAAGACGTGGGGGACTTGATCAGGCTAAGATGCTTGCACCAATTGAATCTTCTGCGAGATCTATCGTTCCCACTTCCGCTTAACTTCAAATAATACGTGATCGTCCAGCTTATAAGGTTCCTCCTAGCAACCCAACACTCAAGGATCGCTTCAGAGGTTGGGACTTAAGGGGAATGCCCTTTGATCTGGATTTACATCCCAATGATAGGCGATATGCTGCGAAGAGTTTGGATGCCATAAAAAGTAGCATGGTCAATCAGCTTGGTATTGTTAAGAATCAATTTGAGACGCAATTGAATCTGGTCATGAAGGATGTTGACAGGCGACTGGAGCATTAGATCAGATTTGGTTATGAATTCCAGAAATTGAATGCCCGACACCTTGATCATATTGAGACCTTAGAAAACGAAAAAGTTGGCTTGATCCACTTAATTAAATCCCAAGATTCTGAGATTATTTCTTTAAAGAATGGATGCATTAAAGTGGATAGCTTAGAGGCCAGAAATGTCAAGCTCAGGAAGGAGCTGGAGGATGTACGGGCACGGCTTTTAGAAACTCAATTTGTCAAGGGCTTGCTGAGCGATACTTGGCCTTAGAAAACCAGGCTTTGATTTCTTTAGAGCAGGAAAACATGGCTCTCAGAGGCCAAATTGCTTCTCAGGGCGAAACCCTTAGAAACTTTGAAGAGGATAAAATCAGGCTGCAAAAAGAGCTTGATGAAGCCAAAATCGGGACTTACAATACTCTGTTTCAATCCTATGTTTGCAGTGTCATAAATTGCGGGAGTTTGAGTTATATGAACAAGGATTTTCCGCGAACTCTGGCTCTTGTTTGGGAGCAAGTAATTTCGTATTCCAATGATGTTGATGATGAGTTTCTTCAAGAACAGCTTTTAGAAGGAAAAGACCGCAAGGCTCTGGTTGAAGGTAGAAGGATATTGGCGAACGAGTGAGTTCAGTCATTTAAGAGGGGATGTTCAGACGCTATTGTTCCTTGTGTCCCACCTGACTCCGTTGGAATTGATTCTTCGAGCTCCCTTATTCCCCCTGTAGATCGCTCTGCCTTAGAGGTCACTAGAGTTCGACCTATTATTGAGTGCCCAGATCAAAGAAACGTTGTTATACAATGCGCAAGTTATGGCAACAATTCTTTGAATGCGAACGATCATGGGGTTGACTTTGTATATCCAGTAACTTCAGGTAAAGTCGACATCCATCAATCTACCCCGGACTTGGATTTTCTTATTTCATCACCTGAGATTGCAGAGTTTAGTGCTTGTTATCCATTTGTGTCAGGTGTGCTCTCGTCACCTTCTTTAATTGCTTGTGGCACAACTGCTCAACTTGCTACCGTTGATTCTGTTTTAATATCTACCAGCATTATTCCTCTCGTCACACCCTCATCAGATGACCCATCTTTACCAGATGCGTCTGATCCAGAAGATGAGGACGAGATTTGGAATACCAAGATTGTGTCTACCCTGATACGCAAAAGGAAGCTAACTGGTTAATAATTGAAGATCATAAGCCTTTTTTCTTTGATGACTCTTTTGTGTAAATACATCAACAGATGTCTGAACAATTGGCTCACCCTGCCCTGCATAAGAAATAGCATTTGTGATCTTTATGGTCTGATTCCAGACCACTCTCTCTTACCTGTTACATACTTAGACCGGTTGTTTGTGCGAGTGCCGGTCCTCGCTTAATATTTCATGTTTGCACAATTACGTCTGTATCGTTTAAGTGCAATCATACTTTTATTACTTTCATTCTTATGGGTGGTCACACTTTTAGTTTGTTGTTCGTGCGAAGCTTATCATTCGAATAGTTCCCACAATGAAGTTATAACTGGAAATTGGTATGTTTTGAGTGGGCATTAGTGATTTTTTACACAATGCTGATGTCCCCATACCAAAGCTCTTTTTAATTTCATTGATTCCATTAATCTGAATCATGGTTTCGTTTGATCAACTCATGTTTTTTTATAACGCGTGATTATTATGTGTTTTCTTTTGGGTGCCCCCATGGGAGGTCTTGGGTTCCAATTTTGACCCAAGTTCGGCCTTGTTAGCCCTGATTTTTCTAGGACTAAAGGCCTTGTTGGATACCCCCATACGGCAAGGATTTCTGATTACCCCCTTTCGGCTAGGATTTCTAATTTGCGCTGGTCCTTCCAGCATGTTTTGAAACACCTCACCTCCGTTAAGGTCACTCACAAAGGGAATGCATTAACTTTGGTGAAGCATTATAGGTAAAAGATACAGATAATTTAACATATAGACATATAAATAGCGGAAAAACTAAATTTATTTCATAAGCACGTGGTTTAGTCAACAATTGTCTCAAAAACCAACTTCCAAACCATTACAATAAAACCTCTGTCTTGATTAAAACATAAAGAAGCATAAAATAATAATACAGAAGCATAAATCCCCAATAAGAGTGTAACTTCAGCCATAGCCCAAGAAAAGAGAATCCAAGCAATACATCTACTCTCTTCAAGCTGGAACTGGTCCGAACTAAGCTGAAGTATTCCCTCCCTGCGGACCTGGAGGGGGAAAACGGAAGAAAAGAAGACGAAAGAAAACGGGTCAGACATAAGCCTAGTAAGTCCAGTGATTTTTCAGCATGTGAACAAGAAAAAGGATCATGACATGAATATACTGAAAATAGGACAATACCCGAATAACAAGATAACATAAGACAAGATATGGCAGTATAAACTGAATATACCATCGCACCCATTTCTATTTCTCTGCACCTACTAGCTATTGTTTTAACCAGCCTCACGTGTTCATAACAAAATGATCCCTTTATCGATCGATACCTATTCATACGCATTTACTACTTGTGTCGTTCGGCCCCGCTTGATTGTAGATACATGTGCTGGTCCCACCATGGGGTGTATCAAATCCTATGGTGGCAGCCGGACACAATTCAAGATGCACGGTGTATGACTACTGATGCCCAATGCCTTCTTTTTCCACTTCGGAGTACGTGCACGCCCGTACTCCGTTGGAACCTACACTGACGCACCACCCGCCGCTATTTTGACCGCTTATAATCAGCCCAGTAATCGTGTCCCACCCTTCCTAGTTTAGGGTACCATGATACATCAATGTGGGTTACTACTGAGATGGGTCCCCGTTACTAGGGTGTCCTAATCAACATGTTATAATGGTTAAGTGTTCTCAATATAACCTAACCTCCACCAATTTGTTTAATTAACATGTTGCATTGGTTAAGTGCTGCCTTAATTGGCTTAACCATGCCATTCTTAGCATGTTTGTTTCTTTGCTTTAATTCATTCATTAAAGCACCAACCTCTCACATTAGATCTATATTGTTGCGGTCGCTGGATGTGCCAGTCAGTTCCGGGCAGTCTTACATCGCAACTCAATCTAACCTCGGGTTTTTGGTCTTAATGCGCTAACCTCTCACATTAGATTTATATTGTTACGGTCGCTGGATGTGCCAGGCGGTTCCGGGCAGTCTTACACCGTAACTCAATCTAACCTTGGGTTAGGCATGTTCATCTTTAATTTACATATTTGCTATTCATGTCTAAATTCATATGTAAATTATCCACAAGTGTTGTCATTCAAGTCATGTCGCATTTACCCTCTAAATTATGTCCAAAATTCTTTGGTATACAAATCATACCATTTCATGCCATTAATCGTTTACATGATTACGAGCCAATCTATGCCAGTAACATGCGATTTAATTTTTTTCCCAACGTATCCCCCGTTATTCGTTCGCCAAAATTACATAGAATGTTAGGCTCACAATTTAACCTAACTCATAAACAAAAAGGGAAAAGCAAAGGGACATGTAACATTCCAATGGCATAAAACAATATAGATCAACCAAGCATGTGTGATATAAATTTGGCATAGTACTACACAAATTTAACTAAGCATGTAAATGTGAACTTGCATTTGAGTTGGATCAATTTAACATAGATCTAAACATATAAGCATGTAGATCTAGACAAATAATTATATATGAACATGAATTAGCTAATGAACTTGCATATAACATAACATAAAAGAATCACCAAATTTATATACAACATGATAGGTTCATCACCAAATTAATATGCAACATGATAAGTTCATCACCAAATTAATATACAACATGATAAATAGTATCAATCACAATAGTCTCGTAGGCATAGGTAATTTCAGAATTGCCACGAGGATAAACATGAATCAGAATACGGTTATCTCACAACTAGGCACAATTCTAGTTTCGCTTCATTACAAGTCATGACTTTTATTTGTTCAAATCTAAAGAATAACTGAATTTACAAAAAAAAGAACAAATCTTGTTTTTTGGGATCTGATTCCTGAAATTGAAAAGCTATCCTTTGATGTAGACTATTGATTCTCTGAATTGGACTTGGTTTGGGGCTTTCTAACTTGACTTCTAGTTCAGAGAAAACTGGAGGCTATGCTAGGTTGGCAACATGGACAGCATGACGGCTTCTTAGAGCAAGATTACGAGGTTGAGGGTTGGGTTTGTTTATATAGACGTTTAGATTAATGTAAGCCGTTAGATCAACTTAGGAGTAATCTGAGCCATCCAGACCAAATAGAGCCAACCAGAAGTCGCCACATATGCCCTAATGACCCAGAAAAACGTCACTGGACAAAACAGCCTAGATCTGGTTGAGGGGATCGACCCCTACAGGGGGTTGTCGACACCCCAGTCGACACCCCTCTTGGGGGGTCGACACCTGTGTCGACCCCCCTTGAGGGGAGTCGACCCCTATGGGCGGGAATTTTCCCGCCCAGCTGATTCTCGGAATTTTGAATTTTGAACTTGGTTTTGATTTAATTATTATTTATATTTAATTTCTGTTTTAAACTTGAAATCTTTTGAACTCCATAATTTCTTTATACGGAGTCCGATTCATGCAAACTCAGACTCTATCTCAAGCAGAATTCCGAGACGAACGCAATGCGTAACCCGTTTCCCTTAATTCCCACTTTTAAAATTAAGTATTCTTTAATTTGTTACTTTAATATTCATAGAAAATACGGGGTGTTACATTCTCCCCTCCTTTAAAGGATTTCGTCCCCGAAATCTCTAAGTTAGGAAGAATGTATCCTACCATCCAGTCATCCATCTACTCATCCATCAATCACAAGCATCTATTGTCCAAAAAAAAGAGATTTATAATGCTTTCATGATCATATGCATATTGTGTGTATATGTCCTTATCTAATGCAAAATCAGGCGGTCCACTGATTCAGTTGACCTCCTTAATGCGGATTATGTCAGTGCCATGAGTCCATCATGTATGCAATTATTCCTAATCGTACTTTATAACTTCTACATGAGTGCACAATCATTCATACAAATGCAACATCCATATGATAACACATTCAATATACATCCATTAAGTTAAATGTGCACACATATTCATAGGCAATTATGAAAGTGATTGAGCTGATCTAGTGCCTAATGTGTGTGTATATGCATCCACGAGCAACCACTAGCAAACACTTACATCCACTTGCATCTAACAAACATAACCTGTCTCAAACACATGTTTACATCCATTCGCTTCTACCTAAGGATTGAGGATAGGACCGAGAGGATATACTTAAAAGATAAAGATTAGCATGCAAATAAACTTTACAGAAAAAGAGAGATCAAGGACATACCCTCAAAAAGGGTATGATGCGTGTATCTAGTCTTCAGTCTTCTAAGTCGCATCTTCTTGAGCTTCACTCCATAGTGTTCCGACTGTCTTAAATTCACGATTGCGTAGCTTCTTAATTTCTGTTCCCAAGATACGAGTTGGAACTCTTCTCACTGTTGCTTCTTGTTCCACTTCTACTTCCTCTAGTATGCCTGGCTCCACAACTTTCGCAGACTCATGTAAGCACTTTCATAGTTGAGAAACATGAAAAACATTATGAACTCCAGCCAGTCTTTCGGGCAACTCTACTCTATAAGCCATCGTCCCAATCCTCTCAATGATAGGAAATGGCCCTACAAATCTTGGTGCCAACTTTCCTACGGATCCAAAGCGAATGACATTCCTCAAAGGAGATACTTTAAGGAACACCATGTCTCCAACCTCAAACTCAAGGTCGGTCCTTCTTTTATCTACGTAGGACTTATGTCTATCTTGTGCAGTCTTCACTCGTCTTCGTATCAAGTCCACTTTCTCTGAAGTTTCTCTGATCATGTCGGGCCCTAGTACAAGCTTGTTTGTAGACTCCCACCAACAAGTTGGTGCTCGTCATGGTCTTCCATACAAGGCTTCGAAGAGTTCCATGCCTATGGTGGCTTGCTAGCTATTGTTGTAGGCAAACTCCACCAAAGGAAGATGATCCTCCCATTTTCAACTGGTCTCTCATCATTCGTAACTTCCCACCAGAAAGAGGCTTCGTCCTTAAGCAACCATACAGCCAATTGTATCTTCTGCCTATCGTCCACTTCGAAGATGACAAACAAATCCTCTGTTTCTTTGAGCCAGTTTCTTGCTTCAACGAATGATTTAGTCCCATTAAAGTTCTTTCCACCCATAGCTCGAAATTCTCTACATATCTTCGAGAAAAAATTTCCACGAGGAGGAGGAGGAGGAGGAACAGCTGCAGCTAGGGGAGGAGGAACGTCTGCTGGGCCTGCGGCATCAGCCCTAGCCTCTAGATACCTTCTGAACCAGCCGGGTATCTGTACGCCCTGTGGAAGGTTAAGATCCCCAGAAATGCTGAAACGAAAAGAAAAGATTCAAAACAAAGGATAGAAAGACAGTGCATATGGATTTAGGGATTATGCCTTTAAAATAAATCAACACTTTTCCTTAAAATGCTTCTTTAAAACTTCTTTTTGAGAAATAGTTTTTAAAACTTTTATCTGATCTGGCAACCATCAGCTCTGATACCAAGCGAAACACCCCACCTCCGTTAAGGTCACTCACAAAGGGAATGTATTAACTTTGGTGAAGCATTATAGGTAAACGATACAGATAATTTACAAGACAGACATATAAACAGCGGAAAAACTAAATTTATTTCATAAGCATGTGGTTTAGTCAAAACATTACAACAATTGTCTCAAAAACCAACTTCCAAACCATTACAATAAAACCTCTGTCTTGATTAAAACATAAAGAAGCATAAAATAATAATACAGCAGCATAAATCCCCAATAAGAGTGTAACCACAGCCATAGCCCAAGAAAGAGAATCCAAGCAATACATTTACTCTCTTCAAGCTGGAAATGGTCTGAACTAAGCTGAAGTATTCCCTCCCTACGGACCTGGAGGGGGGAAACGGAAGAAAAGAAGACGAAAGAAAATGGGTCAGACATAAGCCTGGTAAGTCCAGTGATTTTTCAGCATGCGAACAAGAAAAAGGATCATGACATGAATAAATTGAAAATAGGACAATACCCGAATAACAAGATAACATATGACAAGATAAGGTAGGATAAACTGGATATACCATCGCACCCATTTCAATTTCTCTGTACCTACTAGCTATTGTTTCAACCAGCCTCACATGTTCATAAAAAATGATCCCTTTATCGATCGGCTCCTCTTCGTATGCATTTACTACTTGTGTCGTTCGGCCCCGCTTGATTGTAGATATCTGTGCTAGTCCCACCATGGGGTGTATCAAATCCTATGGTGGCAACCCAACACAATTCAAGATGCACAGTGTATAACTACGAATGCCCAGTGCCTGCTTTTTCCACTCCGGAGTACGTGCACGCCCGTACTCCGTTGGAACCTATACTGACGCACCACCCACCGTTATTTTGACCGCTTATAATCAGCCCAGTAATCATGCCCCATCCTTCCTAGTTCAGGGTAGCATGATACATCTATGTGGGTTACTGCTGAAATGGGTCCCCGTTACTAGGGTTTCCTAATCAACATGTTATAATGGTCAAGTGTTCTCAATATAACCTAACCCCCACCCATCTGTTTAATTAACATGTTGCATTGGTTAAGTGCTGCCTTAATTGACTTAACCCTGCCATTCTTAGCATGTCTGTTTCTTTGCTTTAATTCATTCATTAAAGCACCAACCTCTCACATTAGATCTATATTGTTGCGGTCGCTGGATGTGCCGGTCGGTTCCGGGTAGTCTTACACCGCAACCCAATCTAACCTCGGGTTTTTGGGCCTAATGCGCTAACCTCTCACATTAGATCTATATTGTCACTGTCGCTGGATGTACCGGGCGGTTCCGCGCAGTCTTACACCGTAACTCAATCTAACCTCGGGTTGGGCATGTTCATCTTTAATTTACATATTTGCTATTCATGTCTAAATTCATATGTAAATTATCCACAAGTGTTGTGATTCAAGTCATGTCCCATTTACCCTCTATATGTCCAAAATTCTTAGGTATACAAATCTTACCATTTCATGCCATTAATCATTTACATGATTATGAGCCAATCTATGCCAATAACATATGATTTAATATTTTTTTCCTACGTATCCCCCGTTATTCATTCGCATAAATTACATAGTATGTTAGGCTCGCAATTTAGCCTAACTCATAAACAAAAAGAGAAAAGCATAGGGACATGTAACATTCCAACGGCATAAAACAGTATCGATCAACCAAGCATGTGTGATATAAATTTAGCATAGTACTACACAAATTTAATTAAGCCTGTAAATGTGAACTTGCATTTGAGTTGGATCAAATTAACATAGATCTAAACATATAAGCATGTAGATCTAAAAATATAAGTATATATGAACATGACTTAGCTTATGAACTTGCATATAACATAACATAAAAGAATCACCAACTTTATATACAACATGATAGGTTCATCACCAAATTAATATACAACATGATAAGTTCATCACCAAATTAATATACAACATGATAAATAGTATCAATCACAATAGTCTCGTAGGCATAGGTAATTTCAGAATTGCCACAAGGATAAACATGAATCAGAATACGGTTATCTCACAACTAGGCACAATTCTAGTTTCGCTTCATTACAAGTCATGACTTTTATTTGTTCAAATCTAACGAATAACTGAACTTACAAAAAAAAGAACAAATCTTTTTTTTGGGATCTGATTTCTGAAATTGAAAAGCTATCCTTTGATGTAGACTATTGATTCTCTAGATTGGACTTGGTTTGGGGCTTTCTAACTTGACTTCAAGTTTAGAGAAAAATGGAGGCTATGCTAGGTTGGCCATGAACAACATGACGGCTTCTTAGAGCAAGATTATGAGGTTTAGGGTTGAGGGTTGGGATTGTTTATATAGAAGTTCAAATTAATGCAAGCCGTTAGATCAACTAAGGAGTAATCAGAGCCATCCAGACCAAATAGAGCCAACCAGAAGTCGCCACATATGCCCTAATGACTCAGAGAAACGTCACTGGAAAAAACAGCCCAGATCTGGCCGAGGGGGTCGACCCCTACAAGGGGGGTCGACACCTATGTCGACCCCCCCCCCCCCGGTGGGGGAGTCGACCCCTATGGGCGGGAATTTTCCCGCCCAGCTGATTCTTGGAATTTCGAATTTTGAACTTGGTTTTGATTTAATTATTATTTGTATTTAATTTCTGTTTTAAACTTGAAATCTTCTGATCTCCATAACTTCTTCATACGGAGTCCGATTCACGCAAACTTGAACTCTATCTCAAGCAGAATTCCGAGACGAACGCAATGGCGTAACCCATTTCCCTTAATACCCACATTTAAAATTAAGTATTCTTTAATTTGTTACTTTAATATTCATAGAAAATACGGGGTGTTACATGTTTTGTCGGTCCTTCCGACACTAGGATTGATGTTTCCAGCCTAGGTATTTATCAGTGGGACATTTTTATCATTTCCCTTGTACCTTTTTTTTAAGCCTGATGTCAGTTTCTCCAGCAAATGCTTGCTTAGGGAAGTTCCACCTTTTGGCTTGTTGTTTGTCTTAGAACAGCATGTCTTATTGAGGAGATACGTCTACACATCTAATCTGGTTTGCATGCTTTTTATGATGCTTCCAAGTTGTTTTGCTCAAGATGTGCTTCGAGAATCTTCCCTTTGCAATTAGGATGGGTGCGATTAATTGCTTCTATCACGCCTACATTTGAAAAATCAGTTTTCAGCGTGAAGCGATGAGTACGGTACTCAGATAAACACACGACAATTTCCTTTGAACATGGCACTTGTAAGAAATTCACTGTCATACATGAATACAGCAGGTGGTAAAGCAAAGCAAAACGACTACTATTTCTTAAGTAAACAAAATAAAAACGGAGTAATAAAGCAGAGTCATGGGAACTTTAGTTCTAAATTCCGTGATCAGGACACCAGTTACTGAACCCCAGCCAAGCATTAGTTCTGGGTTGGTTTAGGCCTCTTCCTCAGAGAGTTTGCTGCCCCTCGTTTGCAGAGAAATGGGACAATGGTCTTGCACGTATTGTTGCAAATTGTTCTCCCTGACCAACCCTTCAATTAACGATTTCAGGTGTCTACACTCATTAGTGTTGTGTCCTGGTTGGTCGTGGAACTGGCAGAACTTTCCTGATTTCATGGTAGCATCTCTGATTTGCATCCGTTCTGGGACTGGATATTTTACTGTGTTCTTAGTTGCCCTAAAGATATTTTTATGGTGTCGTTGAGGGAGGTGAATTTAGAATTCTTGAAAAAACGTGGTTTCCTTCTATGCTGCTCGGCTCTACCTCTCGTACCTAAGATATATCTTCGCTTTTCATTCCGATCCATGGAACTAACGCTTTTCTCCTTGCCTGGCCTTTGCCGGGGCCCATAATCGTGACGCACAATCTTCGGAATGGAACTTTCTCGTTCATTAGAAAACTCTGTTTTGCTTGCATGACTTGTTCGAGCGAACGGAAAGTCAGCTACACCTGGCGTGGCTTTTGAGACTGAGGCTTGGGTAACGAACATTGACTCCGTTTTTCTTCATCAACACATTGTTTGCAGTAGTTATTTGACTCATTATCCCTATCATCGCTTTTTCCAACTCCCTCCTGATTACAGTCACCTCTACTTTTAATGGTTCCTTTTCTCCGGGATGATGGACGGTATGCAAAGTATCAACGCCGAAGATGCCATCAATTTTGTCAATGATTTCCCTCGGCGTGCTCATGATTTCAAGCACAGTGCCTCTCGGAAAATCTTATCTGATCTGAAATGGGGAAAGAAGCAAACACAGTCCCATAGTGGGCGCCAAAATGTTTACACCAAAAATGGTCTAAACACCCAAGGTATTAAAGTGTACTTCACCAACTTGGTAAGAAATAAGTGGAACCGTGTTTAATTAGCAATCGAAAATAAAAAGTGTGAGATAAGTAAAGTAGAGACGAGATTTATAGTGGTTCAGCCGTTAATTAGGCCTGCATCCGCTGTGAAGGTAATTTCCATACTTATGATAGAGATTACAAAATACATCAATCCTTTCTTTACATACATCTTCATATTCACTCAATATACCCTCGTTTATAGATCTCAATCCTTGGAATTATACAAGAGGAAGGTGAAATTTGAGGAGAAGAAGGATGGATGAATGATTGAGGAGGAGGATGCTTTTGTCTTCTTTGGATCCTGGGATTATTCCTGACACCATGGCCGAATCAGTAGTTGAAAATAGAATTTGGCAGCATTTTTATGGTTTCAAAGATTTGATCCCCTTTATGTTGGCAGCCATGGTGTGTTTATAGGTGAGTTCCCCTTAGGGATTGATATGCAACCCGTTATCGCAGGCTATGGATTGCTCATTCTATTAATTACAGTCATGTCATTGGCTAGCTGTAGCAAGTTGTCCATGGCTGTATCCAATTATCATGCGCGAGCAACTTTTTGGAGCGAGTGTCTTGAGTAGTTGAGCGGGTCCATAGGAGCGGGCGTTCCTATGAGAGTGACTGCTTTGGGAAACTCGGAAACTTTTATTGGAGTAGGATGCGGGAATGGACTTGATTCTCCCTTGTTCTTTGCGCGACGAACCTCCTTGGTTCAAGGGCGCTCATCCTTTTGTTGCCTTTGTATGATGCCGTTTGCCCTTGCAACTATGCTATGAGGTCGCGTCCGCCTATGTTGAATGGGCGACTTGCTTTGTTTCGATGCTTTGAGCGGCTTTGTCCCGATATGAATGACCGACCTTGGCTTCCGCACATGGATCCTGATTTGCGTCTAACTTGGGTTGGAGACGAGGCCACATAAGATGTTGTAAGCGCTTGTTTTGCAGTTCCATTCCAGGCCCGGTTTTTTGACCGGTAAACACCAAGCCAGATTCAATAAAGGACAATAGATCACCGATATTGTTCTTCTCGCCTAAGAATTCATCTTCTAGACCAATTGGAAAATCCATGGTTCTAACGTGGTGATGAAACTAGATATATCCGAGGCTTATGACCGCATGCCATGGTTTTTCATTGTTCGAGCCCTGCGGGCTTTGGAATTCTCTAAGATTCTTATCGATCTTGTTTGGCGTTTGATCTCCAACTGTAGGTACTATGTTCTCTTATGGACCACCAAGGGTATTTTTAGATCAGACATAGGAGTGATACAAGGTGCTCTGTTGTCTCCGACTCTTTTTATTTTAACTGTTGAAGCTTTGGTCTGAAGGGTTCACTTGTTTACCATTGCTGGACAAATCATGAGGTATCAAATCCCTCTAAGTTGTCCGATGATTTCTTCCTTTTTTTAGCTAATGACATTGTGATCTTCACGAAAGGTCATAGGAACTCGTTTAGGCGTCTTTTGGCTTTCCTAAAGCTTTACGAATCTTGTTTTGGTCAACAAATCAACTGCTCCAAAAGTTGTTTGGTTCTTTCCATCTGCTCCAAAAGCTGTTTGGTTCTTTCCATCTGGATCCCCCCCTTCGGAACTTTGATTTTCTGCTACTTCCTGATTTCAAATTTCTTCCCTTTCCCTTCATTACCAAAAAAAAATCCCTCTTCGACCCCTTTGTTGACAAAGCTAAGGGCTATATCGATCGTTTGAACCCAGTGCATCTTTCACAAGCTAGTCTTTTGGTCCTTTTCAAACCTATGTTGGATTCTCTTGGGCCTTACATCTTCGCGGCTATGGCGCCCACTTTTTCCTTCTTTCGTGCTTATAGATCTTTGGCCTCTTCCTTTTCTGGGGTAACAAAGATAATGGAAGCAAACACCATAGGGTGTCGTGGTACGCCATATGCCTCCCTAAGAGTGAAGGGGGCTTTGGATTATGCAAGCTCCAGAACGTCTACATGACTTTTGCTTGCAAACTTTGGGTCCGTTTCATATCTAACAACTCTCCATGGGCTTCCTTCCTTCACGCTAAGTACAGAAGGCTTTCTCCCCTCAACTTCAGCGGCACCGCGTCCTACTCCAACGAAACACGGAGGAGGATGCAATCAATCAAGGCGTTCACCAACAGTCACGGACAAGGCCTTTCTTGGAAAAGACTTCTCTTCTCCATTAGGGCAGCCTGGAACTTTGTCAGGTCCCTTGTTCCTAAAAACCCGTTTTTCATAATCATCTGGAATTTTCTTATTGCGTCCAAGGTTTCCATTCTTATGTGGAAAGTTCTTCATGACGCTTTACCATTAGACACATGTATCATGCGCTTGGGCATCCCCTTAGCCTCCAAGTGTCGTTGTTGTCTATTAGACCACGCTTCCATTGAATCTCTCCCCCAATTTTTCTTCGACGGTGATACAGCCAGGACGTTCACACGTCGGGAACTTGATCATTCTTACTCCCTCTTCTATCCCCACCCCCCCCCCCCCCAACTCTTAACCATTGGTGGACCAGGGCAAGCAGTTTCGCTCAATTCCGCATCGTATCATCTCGTGCTACATCTATTGGAATATTCTGTTTGCCAAAAACATAGCTAATTTTGATAACTTGCCCATGAGATCTGACACGTTTATCAAATCTATAGCTAAAGATAACGCCCTCATTTTTAAAAGTAGACCGTTCTCTGGCTTTGTGCTTGGTTCTTCTAATTCCCTCATCTTTGATTTCAGCATCTCTATTTCTCCAAGATCTCATGCTGGTGTAGATTGGGTTTTTTTTAAGATCGTTGTGAAGTAAGGATACTGACCTAGCTCTAAGGCTAAGTGGTGAGCCATTTTGCTCCAGATATTGCTTTCTACCAGCTTGCCGAAGTTAGCGAGTTTATTCACTTTTCAAGCAGAATATTCAACTCCGATCAGAGGCCAGTGGGCATTGAGATAAAGCACTAATGTGGGATCTTTATTCTTTGCTCAGAGGAGTTAACAACGCCTGGTTTCTCTTGTTCTTTGAAGCTTCTTGCTTTTGGTTTGGTCAGTTTTGGCGTTTCTGATTTTTGGTTTCGCTTTCCGCCTTGTTGTCCTATGCTCATATGCATGTTTATTACAGACCATTAAAAGAGTTTATTCCCTTAATGATGTGTTTTTACTAACCAACGAGAAAAGCCTCTTTTTCTCCAATTTTCTTGTACATACTTGCTATTTTGATTTAAATAACCAAGTTTGCATGTCCAATTTTAAAAATTAGACGTTATCTTCGAAAAACTAAAATCAAACTAAGACAAATTCATAACCGCTATGATTTTTTTAAGTACTTATTCTTTGTTTTAGAAAAAGAAAAGAGAAGAAGAAGACGGCTAGAACAATCCTGTAATGGCCTTTTACAACACTAAAAAGCCTACCAATCATTCCAAACAAATAATTATAACAATGGCCTCACATAACTCTATATCGATCAATCAACCAGCACGCAATGGAGCAATTAGATTTTGAAAACAAGGACATCACAGGACTCCTTATTACAATGGAGCAATTACATCTTCAATTCAAAATGAATTTGCATCAAATTTTTAATTTTTACACCAAGAAATAGCAGTACAATGAATATGATCATCCCTACATCCAACAAATAAGCGACCACCAATCATCACAGGCGAAGAGAAAATATCACCTGGAATCTCCATAATTTCAAACTCCCTCACAATCCCAACATTTTTATGATCATACTTCTTCTTTTTAGCGTTCGGGTTTATCCCAAGCACATGGACTTTCCCAGAAGACGTACATATACATGCTAATCTGAAGGAGGAGATGCAATAACTGTTTTATATGCAGAAGCAACAAAAAGTATTCTAAGAAGCATTGATCTTGGGAGTTTTATTCAGTTTTTTACCTATTGCATTGATCTGAAGCATCCGTTTGGAGTAAAGAATGTTCATCGACGTAGGCAGAAGCAGTGATTGGATCATCTTTCTTATATTCCCACAATATCTGCCCATCCTCCGACAGAAAAATTGTACAACATACTGTTTTATCATATATGTAAGAATAACAGAAAATTATATTCAATGATCGAACTTTGCTTAACATGGTCATTTTCTTAAAAGTTGCTATAAAATTGTCCTTGTTTCTAATACACTAGTAACATGTTTTTTTTCCTAATGCAGAATAGTATAAAATTGGCCTTTTCTGCATTTCGTTAAAATTGTCATTTTCATAAAAGTTGCTATAAAAGTATACTATTCTGCATTTTGCAGAATAGTAACATGCTATAAAATTGTCATTTTCTTAGAAGTTGCTACAAAATTGTCCTTGTGCCCTTGCCTTGGCCTTTACATAAAACTCACTTTCAAACTAACCACTGCTTACTACAGCTTCAAAATGTAGAATAGTATACTTTGGAGCTGTTTTGGTTTGTTGATGGGGTCCAGAAATAAACAGAACTTTTTAGGTTGAAATCATGCTAGGTCCGTTGGAGAATTTAGAGTGCAGGAAACAAGATTATTTTTGAAGAGGAAGTGAAGGAAAATGAGATCCTAATAAAGCTTATACACAAGGATATCAATCTAGCCTTCAAGTATGATTGAATAGCTAAACCTCAAATCGTATCACCAGATGCCTCGGTGTTTATAAAACTAGCGAATATCAAACAGAGTTAGGGCAGGGATAGGGTAGTTTAGATACAGAGAAAGGTGATCTGCAATAACTGAGAATAGAAACAATTTTTATTGTAATTCATAAAGCTAGCAATTAGATCTCAGCCTAGATTTAGAGAAAACCTTAAACACTATTATCAATCGCTTTCATAATATGACAACTTGTTGAGGACAACTTTAATTCACATGCACACACACACCGTTGTTGTTTTCATTTTCTGAAAGAACAATCTTTTTTGTAATAAAATCTGAAGTCTACTAATGTCTAATATTTTCTTTATTTTATTTTTAGTTATGAGTCACCTGTGCAAATTCTATTACATATTACAAATGACATATAAAAGAATTATATAGGGTTCATCGCCCTTGAACTCTTGTGCTACTATATACCTAACCTAATATTCTCTACCTACGCCGCTGACTACATGATAACAGCAATCTAAATTTCCAACCATGTCCATTTCTCTAAAAATATAATCCCACTTTATATTTGATTAGCGGTGGAATTTTTTTATTTTTATGTAAATTTGGAAGTTGAAAGATGGAGGAAGTCGATGGTAACATTGTGCAAAAACAAAAAGTTAGCGTATGTTAAGTGAAAATTTGGGGTAATTTTTTTGGTGTATCAAGTAAAAAAGTTAGTGTATGTTAAGTAAAAAAAAAGTTAGTGCATGGGAAGTTGAAATAGAATTTGGCCTTTTTACTACATTTTGGACAAATTTAACTATGAAGAATTGGAGAGCGGCTTTAACGGGCTAAGTTATATTGAGATGGTAGCAAAATTAAGCATTCAATACCTAAGGATATTGATAATTCACTTTTAGGGAATAAAAAAAAGATTTTATCATTTATATCTGTTCCTAACAAGGTTCTCGAAATGAGATTTAAATCATAAATTGCAAACTTTGAATTTAAGTAGAAACCAGTTTCAAATCGTAAATTGTAGAATCAAAATATCCATATTCAAATCCGCACTTTGAAGTCGATTTCGATATTTGAAGTTCTACAATTAAACTTGAAATTCATTTTTTTCCATTTCCTTTTTTAAAAAACATTATAAAGGGAATTGTAAATCTAATTAAGTGAGTTGGATGTGTTTTGATTGTAGTTTTAACTAAGTTTGAATCGTGATGTAAATCAAAAACATAAAGGGAGGCCTCTGATCTGACTCAGAATTTAAATCATAAGATTTTAGAATTTTTTGTAACAGTGGCTACTAACAAAATCGTTTTTAAAGGATGGTCATGTTTGCTTCTAAATTTTCCATGCCACCAGCAACGTTAAATTTATTATTTTAGTTTCAGTAATATTACCGAAATCTAAATCCCGGCCTGCAGCCAAGATCAAACCGAAATTCAAAATTGACTGCAACTAACAGTGTTCAAATGATCGAAATCGAGATCGAAACTGAGCTTTTTAAACTTTGGTTGTGTGAGTAGAAAAAAAAAACAAAAAAACTTACAACATCAAGTGAATACACAGTACCATCATGGGAGCATACCAATGCCTACAGAGAAATTTTTTAAAAGAAACAATGTAAGAAAATATCTATAGATGAAAAATGATGTCAAAATTATCATGCTAATGCATTTCTGTTATCAATTCAGTACACCATCATGTCATGTACTGTTATAACAACTTGCATGAATAGGTGATGTCACCAGAAAGGAAAAAAATAGTTATTTACAGTGTATTCATGGAAAAAGAAAAAAAAAGTTCAACGCAATGTACTGCACCTGAGAAGGAAGAACAGAAGATATACAGACTCGAGCAAATAAGGGACCACCAATTAACACCTGGATTTAAGTATTCGTTATATATATATATATATATATATATATATATATATATATATATATATATATATATATAGACACACACACACACACACACATATATATATATATATATATATACACACACACATACACATATAAAAAATTGAACGATCAACCGATGACAACGATCCATCCTGAAGGTGTAGGGCAACCCAGTCCGCACCGCAACCTTGTGCAGGTTAACATAGTCCCCTTGGACCTCCACTACACCAGGTTAATTTTACTTGGGGACAGGTGCTCAGGGCAAGCTTTGAAACCCTGACCTCTCACCATGCAAGGGAACACCTTTCCACTGAGCCACGCGCACACACACACACACACACACACACACACACATATATATATATATATATATATATATATATATATATATGGCAATGTTCGGCTCCTCCTCTTATATTGCACCTGAGATTCCTCATGAATTCCAGCCACACATTTTATTCTTTCGTTCTCTCTCTCTCCACTTAAATAATATTGTATAGTGGAAAGAGAAAGAAAGAATATATATGTGTGTGTGTGTGTGTGAGAGAGAGAGAGAGCGCGCTTAGAAAACCTATTGCAAGAACATCCCTTGATGCAGTAGGTTTCCACAAAGCTAGGAATTTGTGCTTGCGAATTTTCAAAGTTTGCAACAAAAACCGATAGAATGAAAACAAAATCTTTTTTATGTAAGAAGTCTGCAGCAGTGTCTATACTTAGAGCGTTCTACTATAATCAAAAATGACACTTGAAAAGGTTTATTATAAATTTTGAAAAGGTTTATTATAAATTTTGGCCTAAACGTAAAGAGCAGGTATAATTAATCAAAAATGACACTTGAAAAGTGTGGTAAAAATGTTCTACAATAATCTATTTTACTCGAGTATAATTTTTATCTTAAATGTCGCAAAACCTAGTATTTTATCCCTTTTTGTATGCATCTGGATACTCATGTCCACTCAAGTAGAGTGTACTAACAAAAATTCAAGGCTATGGAAAAAGTTATACGTTCCAACTAACACACCCTTCTGAGCTGAGAGCAACTACATGTCCATCAACTAAGCAACATATGATTGCAAAAAATACGGTTTAATCAAGAATCTGGACAGAGGCTAAAAGCAAGATTTTGGGTTTGAATTTGTAGAAAGCATAGTTGTGAAGACATAACCATAAGTCAAACCGTGGTAATGCAAGATCCAAGGTTTTCGTGGCTCAGCCGGTCAGACCGCTGATTGTTTATTTTTATTTTCCCGATTTAAACGTAAAATTATTTTAAATATAGATAAAATTTAACAAAGTATGACAAACACCCTTATCCAAACTGGTTGAAACACTGTGACATGAAGCAAGAAGTCACGGGTTTAATTTTCGTCTTTAACCCACTTGTTATGTAGTATGTTATATGCTGCCTAATTGAAATAATTATATAACAAGTTAACAACTTATCATAGTAAAGTTAAATTTACTAATTTTTCATAATGAAAGAGGATTAGTTCAGCAATAGTTCGTAAAATGTACATAATAATGAATTATGTCATCCAAAATTTAATGGCAATTGCTATGAAATTATTTGTTAAATTTATTATGTCAAAAAATGAATAGTGAAGCAATTAAAAAAAAAGATTGAAGAACCATGAGGTTCAAAGAGGTTTCTAAAGGGTTTTGAGGTTAAACCGCGGATTTGTGCACGCGCAATGTTATTTCAATTTTAGAGTCGTAGCGCTCCAAAGTCGGAGGTTAACTGCGGTTGAATCAAGGTTGGGTTGGGTATTTAAAACACTGGTAGAAAGAGATGAGAGAGATCCACAGTGAAAACAATAGTATGAAAGCGTAGGTAACACATACCAGTTTCTCTCAAATAATCCACTACAAGTGATCCAAAAATAGGCGATCCAAATTCATAGGACCAACCTATCTCAAATGGCTTAGCCTATTTAGAAGATGAACCATATTAGAGTGTTTGTAATTCCCTACTTTGGATCACTTAAATGAGTTTAGATCTTCATTTGAGCAACAATTAACAAGGGCTAATAGCTTGCATTGATAGACAGGTGGTTTTACATGTAGATCAGAAGATTATTTAACAATGTTCATAAAAAATTGGGGTTTTCTTTCTCTTATTGGTTATTGTAATACCTTTATTGATAATCCCAAAACACGACCACTTGTTGATGCTCCGTAGAGCATACTGTGCACCTGAAAATGTCAACATAGGGATAAGTATTTATATTTAAATCAATGTCTCATTATCCAGTTACTTGGAGAAATTTGTATCATTTACAATTAGTAAATGCAGAAATACTCAACAAAGAAAGAAAGAAAGAAAACCACTTAATAAGAACTGCGCCTAGACCTAAGGTTGAGCTTGTTGAGAATATATTTGGGTGACGAATGTTGAATCAATGATCAATGATCAATTTTGAATGTATTTGGTAGCCAAGATATTGCGTACTAAGTGTTTCATACGTACCGAGAACATCGGTAAGTGTGAAACGAAAAAAAATTAATGCCTAGTAGAAATTAAACTTCCTACCAGTTTATCAATGTCAAATGCATCATTGAGTAATACGTTGCAAATATGAAAGGACATTGTCATCTAACTCCACTAACAAATTGAGTGTTAAACAACAAATAGACCTCTTTTAACTCACTAGTAGAGTTATAGAAGTGCAATAATTGTTTAATAAGTGAACACGGAGCTTCACTGGCATCAATCTGAAATTTGGATGGTGATGAAGTTGTTTGAACCACATACTGTATCTATTGCAGGCGAACCATATATGCTCCCACCACATGTTACTTTGTAAATGCAGCAAAATTTCAAGTAATCTAGAGCATACAGACAATGGTCATGTGAACCGCACCTTACATAAAAAATATTAGAGAACATTAGTACACCATATTATTTGATAGAAGAGCAAGGAATTAAATTGTTCGTCATGAGTTGTGCTAATTAAATTTAGCTTACTACTAAAACAAGATTACTTCAAAGTACATTGTATTACTTGATCTACGCTGAAATTATTCTACATATGCACTTTAAGATTGCATGTATCCATGACACTGAAAAATGTTCACTTACTAGAACCCTTAGCTGGGATTGAAATAGGCTATATTAAAATAAAACAAGCTTTAGAGTATAGACTTATTCTGACTTGCACTCATTTACCTAAGCTGAATACTGTATTAACCGCAAGTCATCTAATATTTCAAATATGTTACAAGTTGTACTACAATCAGTAGGGAACAGTCACATAAAAGGTTTACCACATCAGGCTATTACACTTGTCCAGAACTGGCTGCATTTTAACCTTCAATAACATTATTTAAAAATGGATCAGTCGTGATTAAAAAAAAAAATAACATTCTCAAACCCAAGAGTAAAACAACAATGTGTGGAAATGTAGTGGATATTAAGAACAAAAAATTGAAAACACAAACTTGCATACCGGATATAAATGCACTGAATGACAAATTAGGAGTTGTTGGGACATGCAATTTATCTGCTTATCCAGGCGTTTTAAAGCCATCCCACTTGTTTTGAGAAGCTACTAGCTTGAATACCTATCCTCCAAAAACACTCGCGCTTACTCAAGGGAATAAAAAAATCGCACAGCACAACTCCTTAATAATATAATCTTTCTTTAAACTATGCCCTTACCACCCCCAACAAAAAAAAACGTTTAGAAGTAATGACTGTTCAATGTCACTAGTTAGTAATAGTTTACTAAGCCATGTCTTCATTGACAGATGACTGAAATTTAGGTATAGTTTAGCTTAAAGCTAAAAAAAGTAAATAATAATAATAGTAGTAAAAGTATTAATAATATGATTTTAAAAAAATGGAAGAACGGTACAAGGTCTCCGTTATTAATAACCCGTAATGCTTTAAATTATCCCAAAACAGTATGATGTAAATTTATGAGAACCAGCGTATGCTCAACAAGTTCTGTTTTTGGTCGAATTTAGCTCGACTAAGCTTATAAACATCTTTATTAATTGTTGAAAAAGAAACATAATTTTCAATCTGATCGTGAACTTCCGAAAATACCCTCAGTTCATATGTTGAGATTAGTGTTATTTCCATACCAAAACATCTTCGTTAATAGTTGGAATAGAAACATAATTTTTGGTATGAGTATGACCATGAAGCTCCCAATGTACCCTATATATATAATAAGTTCATATGTCAAATTATTGTTGTTTCATACCAAAACGCAAGTAGAACAGGTAAAACCAAACAATACTTATCCCTAGAAGTATTCAAATACAAATATATTAATGTGATTTGGATAGTTCCAGTGTGGTATATTCATTTCAGTACTAGATATCTTTTTATTTTATTTTTTCATTTTTGACCGAATCCTCATAGTTAGGGATTCAACTACATTCACAAATTCAAATTTTACACCTTAATATCGCAGTCTAGAAAACATCATGAACCCTTTTAAATATTCTAGAAAATCTCGTCTAAAAAATAATCTTCCCTTGCATTTCATCCTATCCAATCACGTTCTAAATTTTCTGTCATTCTTCACCCTTGCCACTCCATTTTTCCCCACCGCTCGCTACTCCATCGCTCCGCTCTTCATTGTTCTCTGTTGTTTACCGTAATATGTCATCGTCTCTACCATTATCCAATGATAATCACTGTTTGTCACTGTTCATTGCTGCTTCATGAATGTCGTTCGTACTAATTATTCTGATTTGCAGTTACAAATTATTTGTCTTTCTACTAAATATGCAATATTACAATTTTGAAAGAAAGTAAGATACATTGTTTACATGAGCGTAGCACGTGCCATTTGGACTCATGCCTATAATGATTTTACACATGCTCATGAAAAGTAAGATGTGAGATCTCGCTCGACCTCGGTTTCCGCCATTCGTAATTATATGGATTTTGACCTAATCCGCAAATTTTAAGATTTTTCAATTCCAATATTGGTTTCAGATCTCGTTATTTATCTTTCCTAGAATTACATGTACTCCCTCCGATCCACTATATATGACGTTTTAAGCTTGAGAATATTTTGCACAATATAAGACGTTTTAGATATATAAACACTCTCTTTTCCTTTTTACCCTTTCTCAAAAAACTTTTCATGTCCTTCATTTAGGATTTCCAATGCAACTGTTCATTTAGGCCTCCATGCAGCTGGTCTTTTACACTTTTCGATGGTGCAGGCGTTGCTTTTCTAGGTGGAAAGTTAACAGTGCAATTAGTGCAATTAATAAAAGAGGAATAATTGAAGGGTATAGAAGTCATTTTTTAGTTTCCTTAATTTGTGTGAAAAATTGGAAAACGTCATATATAGTGGATCGGAGGGAGTATTTGTTTAATTTATCCAAACAAAATATAAAATTATTTTTTATTGAAAATAATATAGAATTACACGTATTTAACCAATTATTTTTTATTCGATAGCCAAAAAAAAATTTGCTTCTCCTCGCACCTCGTCGCTGCCCTCGTCGGCTCCTCCTCGCACCTCGTCGCTGCCAGGTATGTATATTTAAAACTTATATACACTATTAATCATATTATACCCTAATTAATAATTAGCTGATTTGTTTTTAATTATATATGCAGTAGTTGAAATGGAGAGTAACACAGAAAATACTTGGCATGAGATGGCAAAAGATCCTAAGAGGAAAGCTAAATTATATATTGTTATGTTATCTTTGTTGAATTTGAACTTATTATAAATTTATAATTATATTATATATATTTTAGTCTGATAAATATATGTATATAAAAGACTTGTCGACTAGTCACGATAAGTCGGGCGATTTGTCGACTAATCTTCTAGACGGTAGTGGCTCGACTTGGCGTCGTGATAACCTTGATGTATAACACTAAAAAACTGTTTTATTACTTCACTTTCAAAAAAAAAATCAGTTACACCATTTATATATTTTGTGAATTTTCATATTTTCAAGGTTAAAGTTGCAGATTTTGAATATTCATATATATGAAGCTTGAATTGAATTTTTTTTTTTTTTTTTTACTGTGAAATCTGAAGATCAATTGATTTTTTTAATTTGAACTGAAATTACGGTTTGGATCCTTTTTGGTCCTTAAAGGCTTAAACCTAAAACAGAACAACCAAAATTTTGGTCTTTTGACTGTAACTTCAAACCAAGGTCCGAGAACTCGGTTTCGGTTTCGATCTCGGTTTCAGCCGTTTGAAATTTTTTTGTTTCGGAGGGTTTCGTAAATTTCGGTAGTTTCGGTTTTGTTTCGGTTTTGTTTTTAATTTCAATTTTAAATGACTTATTAATAAAAGCATACCAATAAACCTTGTTGATCAAATATAGTGTTTAAAAATGTAATAGGATTATTGTTCTAATTGTTAATTAACCATTATTTAAACGAAATAGGCCCAGCTCAGTTCAAACTGTGCAAAACAAAAAAAATGACGCAGCCCAGTTGAAAACAACCCAATATCATATTATGCATTAACTCACTAAACCCTAGCTGCCAAAAGCACCACTTTTTGCCAACGTAAAACATAAACACGAGAGAAGCTCATCGCTCAGCTGCAAACTCAGGAAAAAAACAGATGGAGGAAAAAACCCTTCGATCATGAGATTCGAACCCTAGCTAGAAATCGACGAGGCTTCGAATCTATAATTCCGGTATGTATATAAGTTAAAAGCAGTAAATTTCGAAAAATTCAAAACAAATTCCTCTCTTCTCAACCGAAACCGAATTTTAGGCATGGTTTCGTCCCGGAGGCTGACGAAACCGAACCGAGGTGGCCGGAATTTCGGTATTCCAGCCGAAACCTCGAACCATGCTTCAAACCATGAAAAAGAGTATGGATTCTATATCAGGAAAACATGTATCGCTGGCCAAAGTAAATAACCAAAAAAAACCATTTGGATTGTATTATTACCATATACAGGCATGTTTTACACTATGAAAACATGGGTATAATCTCACCCTGGCATGTTTTAAATCGACCGTTCTGGCGAGAAAGAGGAAAACGGTGGAGTGTTGCGGTGTACCGATGAAAAAACATTAGGATTATGAGGTTATTATTGAAATATTTATTTATTGTTTTAAGGGGGGCTAATTTATTTCGTCCCCCCATAACAATTTTAAAATAAATCAAAATTGTAACCCCTCTTAATCAAAATTGGAGTCCCATTAACAATTATTCCTTAAAAATACGATCTAACAAATAAACATTCTTTACAAAACGGTTCTTTATAAATTGATAATACAAATAAAAATTTAAACTACTAAAAAATAAAAAACTGCAGAAATAAAAATCAAACCAGCTACATATGATTTCAACATAAAAATGTAATTAAAAATTCTTGTAAATCATTTTCTATTGAATGTGTTAAATATATACAGTTTCTAAAAACATATTCATATGCAAAGTATGTGTAATGATCATGCACGAAGCGCATGCCATAACGCTCATTTACTATAACAATTGTAAGTGTAATACCTCACCGTCTGTTTGGAATACCCATGATACACTACCAGACATGTAATCGAGAAAATATATTTTTCCTTCGTAGCAACCAACTACTACCTGCGCAAATACATTAAAACTCCAGTTCAGTCTCCCAAAATAATTGCAGGAATCCAAATTCAGGACAAAAACTTGTAATAATAGGAGTGCTTCATCAATTTGGAGAAAAAAATAAAACTAAAACATACATGAAGAGTGTCTCCAGTCATTGCAGCTGAACATTCTATACGACCTTCTAGCTCGACCTCCCATCGAACAATTCCACTATGTAAAACGACACAAACATGGTCAAATAGTGCTAAACTAATGTGAATAGTGAGTATAACAAAGTGCGAATATATGAGATGCTTGTATTCCCTATACCACCAGAACCTCATGAAAGATAACAAAAATTCTACAGCGCTAATATTGTAATTCTAACGTGCATATTTTCTAACGTTGGATTACTCTGAGGAGCTCAATACATCCACTTTGATCACAGTCCGCAGCAGATTTGCATAGCTAATCGATGGGCATAAATAAAGCATACAGTCTAAAAACAAACAAAAATCAGCATGCGAAAAATCAGTTAACTGTTAAAAGTTTAAAACTCATATGCTTACCTAACAACTTCTATGCAGAGAAACATGTGTGAATGTGATCCAACAAATACATCGATAGTGCCATCTTTGTATATGACAAGAGATGAGGCATCGACACATGATTTGAGAGGAACCTTCCATAGCTCCTGCATGTACCCATGAGTATGATTTGGGATTTTAATAAGTGAGCGCTCTCGGTGAGCACCACATATTTTCGTCTTGCTCAAAGTTGTGATTTGATTAGAGCGACTAAATGAAGTCGGAATGGGAAAACAAATGTTTGATAACCATAGATCAGAACGAGCATCCGACTCTGACCAACATGACAACTGATTGTCAAGTGGATTAGCAACTGAATTTATGGACGATGACCTTGCAGGATCAAGAAAGCTTGCACTTGTCAAGGTAATAGGGATATGCCGATGTGAGTTGTTCTCATATTGTAGACCATTTAGTAGCTTATATGGTGTAGGATATTTATAAAGCAATCTCATGTCTATTCCCAACTTATGAGCAGCATGCGCAGCAGAAATTGAGTTGCCACCTACTATGAAGAAATCGTCATGGTCTAGAAAATTTTCTTGTTGCAGCGCATCAGAAAATGCCTGTTTTAGAATAAGGCAATTATTAAAGAAACATGTGATAGTTTCTGGTTTATTATACCATTGCTAACAAATCTCAAATGTTATAACTGAATTACGAAAGATAGAAGAAAAAATTTGTACATTTGGGTGTTACATGTAGTAACTCTGCAAAATACTTTAAAAGCATCAAAGCGTATGTATTAGCAACAGTCAGTCCATATCCAACATTGTTCTGCAACAGCCCTACCATAGGTAACAATTACTAATATGAGTGGATCCTATGTGAAAAGATGTTGTTGCAGCGCATCAGAAAATGCCTGTTTTAGAATAAGTCAATTATTAAAGAAACATGTGACAGTTTCTGGTTTATTATACTATTGCTAACAAATCTCAAATGTTATAACTGAATTACGAAAGATAGAAGAAAAAACTTGTACATTTGGGTGTTACATGTAGTAACTCTACAAAATACTTTAAAAGCATCAAAGCGTATGTATTAGCAACAGTCAGTCCATATCCAACATTGTTCTGCAACAGCCCTACCATAGGTAACAATTACCAATATGAGTGGATCCTATGTGAAAAGATGATAATGAACACTTAACTACATCTTTTCATACAAAGCATCAGGCAATAATATAACTGTGTCATTATTTTATCCGGTCACTTTGATTCAGTAATTTTGTTACATATATTCCATAATTTAACCAAGATATCTTTTGTACAAATATGAAATGTTAAACTATGTAGTGCAGAATTGCAACTGGTAATATAAAAAGAGACAAGACCAAACCTTTTTTATTATTTGCAGAGGGCTCTTGGATGAAACTTAATTTTCAAATGCACTTCTAGGACGTTTCAGCTTGCGAATTATTGTCCTTGACAACGATGCATAATCTATTTTCCCAGTATCAGATATCGGTAACTCTTTGACACAAGTATAATAAGCAGGACTCATAGATTTTGGTAACTTCTTCGCTAACCCAATCTTAATAGAAGCAATAGAGTCTTCAACATTTAACCCTTCACTGTTTTTTATCACTACAAATGCCCTCAAATGAGAGAGCTCGTGTACATGTTCAAAAATCACAGCAGCATCCTTGACTGTTGGTTGCTTTTTGACTTCTTCTAAAGCAACACGTTGACCATAAACCTGTATAATTCGATCCTGCCTACCTAAATATACAAGGTCGCCACTCTTCAATCGACTTGCATAGTCACCTGTTCTGAAATGAAACCGAGTGGTATCATCTTTGATCAGCTCATCAAAGTATCCAGTAAATACACAAGCCCCAGCAACTGATATTTCTCCTTCATCACTATTTTCACCAACAAGTTCAATTTCACAGTTATAAATAGGCTTTCCAATTGGCACATTTGCTACTGACTCACTTTCCAATACATACGGCAAATTACTGCAATCAAAATAGGTGCAGTCCCCTGAGACTTAGAAATGCAGTATCATATTATGAAACTAGTAGTGTAATTCAAACATTGATCATAACCATTAAACAAAATACACTTGCCACCTTATTATATTACTTGGGAAGAGCATAACACGAATATAACAGAAATAGCAGAAAGAACAGCACTATAGTGCTTCAAAACTAATAAAATATTACAAGCAAAGGTGTAGGCGATTCGATGATCTGCAGTGAAATAAAACCTTGATTTTTTAGCTAAACGATGTTGCAATACACAAAACATTGATATTGAAATTTTATGAGGTTCAGATACTGCATGAACAAATGATAATTGATCATGTAATCAGTCCTCTAAAGTCTAAAGTCTACATACGAACTAAAAACAGGACCAACCAAAACGAATCAGTAAACTCTATTACATAGATCAAGTTATCTGCAAGTAAAATTAACCTGAAAATGATATCAGCGTCTGACCTCTGTGCTTCCATACAAATTTAAGACGGTGGTATCAGGCAAAAGTTTATTGAGTATTTTCCACAGGGATACAGGAAAGGCTTCCCCACTGAGCATCAGCAGCTTTAATGACTTGCGAATATGATTCCAACATTGTACTTCTAAGGGGATAAGTGCTCGGACTAATGTGGGAACTGCAATCAACCTAGAAATGCCATATTCCTGAAATGTCAAAAGGCGTAATAGTATGAAAGATGAGATTAAGAAAAGAGGAATACATATGACAATGCACCATCAATAATATGGGCACCGTATCAAAGTAGAATACAAGCAGAAACAAAGCACTCACTGTTCTTGACAAAAACTAAAACAAAAGCCAGTACCCTGTAAAATACCTGTTCGTTTAAAAGCCATTTTCTAGTCAAGAAACACAATGTAGAAGCTCAGCAGATATTTTAGATGACTCTTTTAATATCAGGTATGGTTGCTGAATTGTAATATTACAATGAAGATGTTGTTGCCAAATTATAACATTTTTAATAAAGAACTAAAATATGATTGTGTATATTAGTGTTTTCCTAGTGCTCAATATCACTTTGCTGAAATGTTTTGGGTTCCTGTTGAAGCCTAGTTTGATCAGAAGTCGGAGTAAAGGCTGTTTTAAAACAAAAGTTCTTGAAAGCATTTGATAAGATGAAAAGGACAGTGTTTCAAAATAAAAATAAAAATAAATCAGGTTTAGGTTTGTTTTGAAACTATTTGTAAAAGTAGGTCCTTGCGCGACCGTCCTTCTTGGTCCTCGGGCGCTGTTTGGCTTCACGGCTTTGTTATGAGGTCGCTCCCCCTTATGTTGGATGGGTGACTTGCCTCGTTTCGGTGTTTGAGCGATTCTTAGGATATGCGACCTTTATCTTTATCGGGTCGCATTGCTCATAATATGTTATGTTGTTTTATTCGGTCGTGTTGGTTGACTTGACCTGCCTTGGGTTTGATCTTTGGATCTTGCCCTGTGTGGTTGCATTGTGCACGACCGACCCTGGTGATATCTGCCTTGCTTCCTTTACCCAATGTGCATAGAGATTTTTTAGGGATTAACAATGAAGAACGACGACAAACCCTTGGATCAACTGGAGGCACCAATAGGAATAGCTTATCTCAGCCCTCAATTCCTAATCTTCCTCTCCAGGGCACAAGCCTTGGAGGCACACAGCCTTTCAACTCTATTCGGTCATATCCTGATCCAATCCTGAAAGCTGATTTTATAGGAGAATAGAAGGCCTAAGCAAATATCCAGTTTGCCCCTCAGAAATATATCCAGAATATTATCATCCATTTCTTTCCTTCTGTAATAAAATCAATCAATCAAATAAATCAACTAACCAATCAATCAAATTAATTAGTCAATTAATTAATTAATCAATCAATTAAAACAATCAATCAATTAATCAAATCAATTAATTGATTATATCCTCTTCATTAACATATGTGATTTCATGTCACAAATCACAACACTCCACCTTGATATGAAATCACATTAACAAACAAGTCATCCGACTTCCTTTGACATGTGATACCACCAATCACTAATTACTCCACCTTAATCAGGATTCAAATCAACACTCCAACAATCACTAAACAAGTCAATCTAGCTCTTTCTATGATGCCTATTCTCAATTAAAACCAACCTCGATTTGCAAGCAACGAGATACTCCCCACCTGTTTCCAGAGTACCGGGACTCAATTGATTTAAGGGCAACAATCACACCCAGTCGATTTGAAAGGACTACGACCATACCTCAATTACAAACACAATCCACTGTCTGCAAAAGATGCATCTACCACCATAATTACACCGCGCATAAATCAACGGTCTAAAAGTGCTTGCAATACACATCGACACCCGTCTACCACTTGATCTGAGCTCCTTCCTCGATCACCCTGGATCCCTCGAGCATCATCAACGTGAAGACCCATGTCGAAAACATGAACCGAATCATCAAGGTACAAACATATCAAACCAATTGCATTCTTCTTCATCTTCCCTTATCCAGATCAGAGGGTTTCTCTTAATCTCCATCCACTAAACCATTGAGGCCTTCAAAATACCCAATCAAAATTAGCCATCCCCAAAAGCGTCATCATATCCAACAAAAATCAATTTTTTCTTCCTAATCCAAAATCACTCTAAGCTTTGCGATGATCGAGCTCTGATACCAATTGTTAGGGAAATTGCGCCTTTGCGGAAGCAACCAGGATCTTATTCACCCAAATACTTAAAGATGATTTCTCTGAAAAACAACACATATATGAAATCACATGTGCAAACAAGATATTCCAGTCAACCACCATCTTTATTGATTCAACAATACAAATCTTGTTTACATACAATGGATCATTAACCGTAAATAAACAAAATACAATGAATCAATAACTTTATTGAGAAATAGAAAGAATACCTAGATGACTACAACTTTTGTTGGAGAAGGAGAACAATGAAGAACGACGGCAAACCCTTGGATCAACTGGAGGCACCAATAGGAATAGCTTATCTCAGCTCTTAATTCCTAATCTTCCTTTCCAGGCACAAGCCCTAAAGGCAGACAGCCTCTCAACTCTATTCGGTCATACCTTAATCCAATACTGAAAGCAGATTTTATAAGGGAGTAGAAGGACTAAACAAATATCCAATTTGCCCCTCAGAAATATATCCAGAATATAATCATCCATTTCTTTCCTTCTATAATAAAATCAATCAAATCAATCAAATAACCAACCAATTAACAAATTAATCTAATTAATCAATCAATCAATCAAGATCAAATAAATTAATTGATTACATCCTCTTCATTAACATATGTGAGATTTCATGTCACAAATCACAACACTAAAATCAATTAATAGCCAAATCCCCACTTCCACGTGATGGGTAAATAATGCATATGCTTGTATAGAACTTTTCGCTTCTTTTTCCTCAATTTGTATCTTTCTTGATTGTGCATTTTATAATTTCTAAGATTGATGTCTTTTTTCCAATACAACATGCAACCATTTAAACATGTATCTAATTTTTAATTTGGCAAATCGAAAGATGGCATAAGTTTTTTCATTTCGTAATAATTTTTGCCTATTAAATTATTGGATGGCATATGGCGTTTAGTAGCTTGAACAACAGCCGTAAATCCAGTTTTGTAAGGTCGTATGTTGATTTCATTGAAATGTATTGTGCAGTTACTGATAACTGAGTGCCGCTTTTACATCCATTCCAATGGTTTTTTTAGCATTAAATCATATTTTTTTAGTTTTAACATTTGGTTCCTCTTCGACGTTAACATCATCGTTATGAATTTCAATGGTAGGGAACATTGATCGTGCAGCATCTTTGGCCATATTTTCTATGAGATTCGTACTAACTTCATCACTAATGACCTCCACTGAATGTTCTTGATTATTATGGGCTACAATTTCTCCATGACGATCCCACAGCAAATAATTGGGTATGGAACCGTATTGGCTCAAATGAACCTTAACCAAGTTCGGTATTAAATACTTCAACAATTTGCACCTACTACATGGACGACAAATTTCTTTATCGTTTTCAATATTACTTAAAGCAAATTCGATGAACACTGTACCTTTTTTTGAAAATGTTCACTTATTGCACCAACTAAGTTGTTGAAATTGAAACAACTGAATTGTTGTCGACTCAAATCCTTATTCAGATTGCTGAAGGGCAAGACATACATGTTAACATTGAATACATTGAGTTTCTGAAATACGTCAATCATGCAAAGTATTAGAGCACACTGTGAAAACATGTACACATTCTCTTTCTAGTGCGCTTAATGTGTCTGAAGGGAAGGCACCCTGATGACCAACCTTGCATTAGACGGACAACAACAAGATTGTAGCAAAATATTACGCCTTCCAGAAAAATTCCTTTCAATGTTTCAATTACCCAACCATTTAAAATTCCCCCTCAGGCATGTTCACGTACCCAGTAAATTTCTTATGTAGCAAAAAAAAAAAAAAAGGGTACTTAAATTACGTTAAAAAGGATACAAGGAAATGGTTCAAGCTGGAAATAAATACAACACCACACCCAAAACAAATATTATACACAAACTAGTAAGCCAGCTCAAACCTAAAGCACACAAACAAGACACTTACATACAACAAAAAGCTTTTTGAAGATCAATTTTAATGCACATAATACTTTTATTTTTCTGATTAAAATCCCTTATTAACTCATGAGCTAATAAGGTATTTTCAGAAATAAGTTTACCAGGAATAAAGGCAATCTGGTTGTCAGAGATAAGAAAATTCAAAAAGCTTTTTGGTCTATTACAAAGAATAGAGGAAATAATTTTGTAAACAAAATTACAACAGGCAATAGGCCTATATTCCTCTAAACTCTGAGAGGATTCAACTTTTGGCACCAAAGTAATACAAGTATGATTAGAATTTTTAAAAAGCTGGCCAGAACTAAAAAAACCTTTTATAGAATCAACCAAAGGGTTTTGATCTCAGATCGGTGAGTTTTATAAAACTTTGCTCCAAATCCATCAGGACCAGGGCTTTTTTCATTCTTAGCATTAAAAATAATATTTTTAATTTACTCCTCTTTTTATAGGAGCTAATAAAATTTCCTCACTGTTATTATTATTAACAGCCTATTTAAAAATGATATTAGGGAAATTACTACTTTGACCATCAGAGTTATATAGAGAGTTAATTAATTGCCTTTTTCTCTAGGAGTGACGCATCATTAATTATTTTACCTTCTGCATCTAACAATTTGCCAGTATAATTTCTATTTTTTCTACTAGA